>QTSX02002305.1:0-180263 GCA_014839935.2 Entomophthora muscae | reverse complement strand
AACAGTTGTGGTTCTGGCCGTAGAGTTCCTTTTTAAGGTCAAGGAGTTGGAGCAACTGCAGTGGGGGACCCAAGAATTCTCTGAGTTTGAGTAACCTTTCCAAGACATACAGTATTTAAGCTGCGGGTGATTCTTACAAGAATCCATAATGCATTCCAAATAATACTCAGGTCCTCTCTCTACCAAGATGGGTTGGGAGGAGGCCTCCCCGGGCCGCAAAAAGGGGTGGAAAAACACTCATGGAAGGTGTGGAAGATTTTAAAAGAGAATGGTAACCCCAGCCAGTATGCTGAAAGACCAATCTGACGTTCAACCTTGAATGGACCTACCTGTTTGGGACCCAATTTTTGACACAAGATTTTCAACTTCATGCTGCAAACATCTACCATGGCCAGATCATCAGGTCTGTAAGTGGGATCTTCATGGTGTTTGCAATCAGTGTATTCCCTGTAATTTGTCACAGCAGCAAGAGTAACTTAGAGCTCCTGATGGACCTGCTTCAATGCAGCAGCTTGATCAGTTGCAGCTCAACATTAATAACCAGCCTAGGACCCACATTGGACAATGAGTTATAAACCACATTGGTGAAGAAGGGTGAAACCTGATTTGACATGTGTAGAGCCTTATTATGTGTGAACTTAGCCATGGGTAAGTTTGAACACCAGTTATATTTTTGTGCATTAGTGTAGCAACAGAGATCAACATACAAACTTTGGTTTATCCTCTCCATTTTTCTGTTAGACTGGGAGTGTGTTGCATTATTGAATGGATCAGCCAAAACATACTCTGTTTATGTGAGGTAAATATAAAAATTGCCCAATTACCCACTTGCTTTGCTGTTTTTGCTATTTTATGCCTGTAAATTGTTTAATTGCGCCTAAAAAGCAATAGTTGAATCAAGGGCTTATTGTGCATAGAGCTCAGCCTTCACTTCTGCAGCCAATAATATATTTATAGCATTTAAGATCCAATTTCCTCCACTTGTCAAGGCACATAAACTGGTTGCTTTTACGCCCAGGCACTTTTCTATGACATTTATTCACTGCCTTTATATGATAAGTCCTTATTTCGGTGCCTCTTTCCTTTGGTAATAATTCCTCTTCTCTCACTATATAACCTTTGAACCTATCAAATAAAGCACCAGTTTTGTCTTATTATCTTCTTATATTCTTCTGTCCTTACCCAGGATGTCCCTATACCACAACAGGTATAGTATTAAGATAAAGAAGTAGTAGACTAAATATTTGTAGAAATCAGCACCCAAGCTGCATATTTTATGGCAGGGTGAAAAGCTGTAGAATGACACAGCTTTATGCCAAGAATACCGGTGAAGGCTTCTCAAAACTGGGCAATAAATTTAGGTCCTCAATCACTCACAATCTCCATTAGAATGTTGTGTAGTGAGAAGATTCAATCCACAAATAAGCTTGCTGTCTCTACCAACATAATTTTTGTTGAGTAAGGAACAAAATGTGTCATTTTTGTAACCTGTCTACCACCACCATAATTATGTTGAACCCATTTGAGTCTGGGAGCTTCCCAATGAAATCAACCAACACCTAAGTCCAGGGCCCTGCGGCTGGTTGTAAAGGAACCAAAAAACCAGTAGTCTTGTTCCTGCTTGCCTTAGACCAAACACATACCAGGCAGTCACAAACGTAAGCCGCCACCTGCACTGTCAGACCTTTCCATGAAAACTGTTGGCAAATGAGCTCCACTGTTTTGTTTTTCCCTGGGTGGCCTGCCGTAGGACAGGTGTGATAAGCCTCCACAATTTTGTTCAAAATAGTTCCCTCTGGAACACACAAGCAACCTTGATGATATAAAATTGGTCATATCTTGTGGTAACCCTGTGGCTGGCCTACCAGATATGCAAATGCTAGTTCCAGTAACCTATCATAACCCCTGGACAGAGGCTTCAAAAACTTAACTTTGGAATATAAATCTAAGTCTGCGCCCTTGGTTAAAGATATGGTAGCAAGTGTAGCGGGCAGAGTTAATACAAAGGGGACCACAGCCTCATCTGGAATCAAATTATTTGTGTTAAACTTGCCGTTCATACTGACATCTGGGAGATGGGAAGGGTTTCTGCCCAACACATCTGCCAAGTGATTACCAATTATTTTAATGAACTTGTAGCAGAACTTATATCTTGAAAAATCCCTGTGCCATCTGGACTGGAAACCCAATAGGACCGTCAGCTGGCAATAATATAGTAAGGCCTTGTGATCTGTCCTAACTGTGAATGGATAATGCACTGACATTAAATGATGGTACCAGTGCTTCAGGGATTCCACAACTGCCAACAATTCCTTGTCATAGATCATGTAATTCCGCTTGCAAGATTTCATTTTCTTGGGGAAATAGCCAACAGGTCTCTCAATGCCATCACTAGAAGTTTGAAGTAGTACCCCTGCTACTGTGTATTTTGAAGAATCATTAGAGACCACAAAAGAAAGGTACATGTCTACTTGTTGCATTATCAGAGACCATAACAACAAATCCTTGACTGCAAATAATGCTTTTGCACACTCAGGAGTCCAAACCAAGGTTTTATTCCCAAAGGCAGAGTACAAAAGAGCTGATACCTCAGACAGATATGGGGTAAACTTCTTCAAGAAATTACAGGTGTCCATGAAACTAAAAAGCTGAGATACAGTCACAGGAGTTGTGTACTCACAAACTGCTGCCTCCTTATCAGGGGCAAGGATGTGATCATCCTCAAATATAATTTTTCCCAAAAATATAACATTACACTTAAAGAATTCACACTTGCTCTGCTTAATAATCAAGTTTTCCTGAAGAATATGTTCCACCACAGCTGAAAAGTGAGCCTTCTGAGACTTCTTGTCTGGAGGAAACACCAAGATGATGTCCATATAAGCAATTTCACACACCTCTAGTAAATCTCCAAGAACCAAATTGATCAACCGCTAAAAGCATGCAGGAGCATTTTTCAAACCAAAAGGCATGCCACAGAACTGAAAGATGCCTTTCTTGGTTCTGAACGCAGTCAACCACTCCATTCCTTCTGCTATCCTAATCTGATTTCACACATTCAAAAGATCTAGTTTTGAGAAGACCTTGGCCTTTTCAACACAGCAAGAGATCTGAGCTTCAAGAGGCAAAGGGTAGGGATTGATAATATCAATGTTGTTTAAATTTCCATGATCCACACATGTCCATAACAACCTGTCTGACTTCTGAACAGAAACAATGTGGAGCAGATAGACAAAGCCTTCTTTAAAATGTAGCTTTTTGCCAATATATACCAAGTACATTCTTCCAAACACAATCCTCTTTCAAAGTTAACAGGTAAATAGGAGAAACAATGCGGATGAGATTACTCATGACCTTAAAATCAAAGTCAACTTGTTTGTTCTTGGGAAGAACCTTCCCCTGATAGCATCAAAAGCCGCCAATCAAGGTTGAATGCATACCAGCAAATCCAAACTCAAAGGCATTGGGACAGAAACTGCCTGGATAGTCTGGGTTGACTCTTCCAACTTGAACATTCCCAACAATGGAATAAAAACCGTAAATCCCAAAGAATGGTTGACCTGCAATTTGATTTCCCTGATAATTTTGACACATTATGGTCCTGCTACCACCTCATACCCAAGATAATAGGATGCATGAGGGTTTGCATATGGAGAATTGAGTGGTAAAAAGTGACCTGCAACAGAGAAAGTCACCAGCTTCTTCTATTGGAAAGACAAAAATATTTGGCAATTCCCTTCTCTAACCAACAAGCCTGGATGATATTTCAACTTCAGCAGATCTGCAGTTTCCATGCTTATGAAGTTTTTTGAATCAACAGTATCTAATAAAATAGTAGGGTATAAGATAGGCTATCCATTATCAATGCTACCATAAAACAAGAAAGTACCAGAATTAGATTTATTTGCTGCAAATGAAGCAACCTCAGCAGGCTCCTGCCTCTCTTCAGTGTTACAGACAGCTGCTAATGAGACAGGATTCTTCTGAAAGTAATGTATAATAATTTCCTGAACTGCCTCAGGAAGAACAGGGTGGTCACAATTAATAGGAGCCAGCAGCAACTCTTCGGTTTCAATAACAGATGATTTGGTTGGAAGCACGTGCTGCAACATAGCCAAGGAATTTTTAGAAGCTGCATTGGGAACCACCTTCTTGCCATCTGCCATTATATTCATGATTGCTAACTGAGAATCAGAAGACATACACAAGGCGCTCTCTTTAACAGGACTGGGAAGAGTTGCAGCAAGGCAGAAACTAGAAAGCCATGAACAAGCAACGGGCTTAGCTTTGATTGCCAACACACCTTGTTTAGCAGCAGAAATATTTGAGACCAGAGAAAGGGTTTGGTTTACCAGGGCCTCAGTTGTGGTTAACAGAGAGTCCCAAACTTCTAATTCCTGTGTAGTTTGTTAAGCTGCTAACCACAACACTGAGAGCTTATTCAGTTCAGGATATCAATTTTTTGACAATAAGCCAGAAACTGAGGAAGGAATACCGCCAGTGAACTAGTATCCTTATGAAAGGCATACAACTTACGGTAAACTTTTAGCTCCTCAATAGATACACACAGTATTTAACAAAGGGTACAAAGATGCACTCTCAGTCAGAACACATGGGTTTTGCTCCACCACAGACAACAATCATTCACATTCATCCACCAAAACCTTCATCATAACATGATAAACATGAGATTTATGACTGAGGCTGGAGCCAGAATAGGATGAAAATGCTGATTCAGCTTTTCAAGAGTTATTTTGGTGGGCAGAGCAGGATAATAGTCCAGACGCCAAAACAACATGATGCAACGGAACCAGAAAATAGCAGAACCAGTCTCAATTACTGCAACTGGAGAATGGGGATGTGTTGTATTTTGGACAGGTGGCTCCTTTTATAAAAAGAAGCCACCCATCCAAAATCCAGAAACAGTTTGAGAGAATCTTCTTTGAGAAGATTCTCTTGTAATTGTTTCCTTCTACATCCAGTGGATGTCAGGAAGTGCGGAGCACTGGTCTAAAAGAACCAACTATTTATTTATTATTTAAAGCAACCAATTACAATTTTATCCATCTATCCAGTTTATTTGAAGCAACCAATTCTTAGTTTTAATCCATCTATCCAGTAGATTTGAAGCAACTAATTCCTAGATTTGATCCATCTATCCAGTTTATTTAAAGCAATTAATTCCCAGTTTTAATCCATCTGTCAAAAAATCCTGATCTATCAGGGTTGACTGATCCATATTCCCATCACTAAAGCTATGGGCCAACAATATACAGGCCACAGCCAGATGCAAGACATTTATTCTGGAATACAGAGAAACTATATCAAGACTATTATATTTTACAATCCAGAAGACACCTGAGACATTCTGAGTCATAGGTCAAGGGTCAATCCAGAAACTTCTATAATTAGATGCTAGACATTCCAGATTCTGAAATAGATGCAAATCTGCCTTATGGAATAAAGACAGGAAATTAAAAACATCCTGTTTCACTGAGAAATGGGATGGATACCGCCCGTGCAAGTTTTGTGCATTAGACCAAGCACAAGATGGGACCCCACCCTATGGATGTCAACTTAGTTGGCCTCAACTAAGTCAGGGGATATCCAGGCTGAAGAGGATAAATTAGCATCCTGGGATATTACCTCATTCCAAAACCTTATTCAGGTTTGGAATTCAACTCTGGGGGTAAAACTAGTAGCTTGGGGATGATAGGCTAGCTAGTAAGAGTTATCTACAGCTAGACGCTAGTCTGGCTGCTATCTTTACGCTATAAAAAGCCCCTCTAAGATCACTTAGAAGGCAGAAAAATAATAACCATCACCATTACTACTAAGCTGAATAGTAGTAGTGTCAAGTACAATAAGAGCGTATTATTGATACTTCCATAATCCTGCCAAACCACCACAGCCTGTGTCGCGTCCCAAAGACCACATGACTCTATCTTTACTTGGCTCAAGCAGCAATGAAACTCTGTCAGTTGATGCACTCACACACATCAATTGGAAGCACATCTGTCCCCATACATATATCCTAATCTCAACAGACATAATACCTTTAATAAAAACAACAACTCTTCTTCAAGGACATAAAATCTTGACACCATCTATCCAGTAGATTTGAAGCAACCAATTCCCAGTTTTAAAACAAAAAACCCATAGATTTGAAAAAATTAATTCCCAGTTTTAATCCATCTATTCAGTAGATTTGAAGCAATCAATCCCTAGATTTACACATGTGACTTATTTTATCAAGTATATATCACCAGCACTTAACTAATAAATAACAAAGCTCACTCTTGAATTTAACCTTACTCCCAGTAACCTTAGATCAAAAATGAACTGTGAATACTTCAAAGAAGCTATTTATGATAGTCAGTTTATTACTTGTAAAATGTGACATAGTGCTGTTTACCTGCTCTGTACATATCCTGACGCTTCTGATCATGTGGGCAATTCTTCCTTTATTTTCAAAGTTTGTAAAGTTAATACAAGCTGTGAAACTCTGGCTGATGATTCTCTTGATGCCTTGAAGCCAGATGGTCTTAGTGATTTATCTACTACTCATAGTGTTTCAGGTAAATATTTTTTAAATTAAATCTAATTATTTTAGTGTACAAAACCCCCAGGATTTTTTTCATATTGGTGAAAAGCTTTTAAGAGAAAAAACTTTACCCAAAAAGCAGTTTGCAAGTTATGCTTTCCAGTAAACCCTACAGTTGATCCAAAATATGGGTAATAATTTATAAATATCTTAATTTACTAACTTAATATAATTTTTAGGATTTCCAAAGGGTGTACAAAATCTTTAATGGCTCATCTTAAGAAAAAAACACCCTGAAGAACATGAATTAATCAAACCAGCCTTAAGCAGAAAGAGAAAGCTGACTGGGGATTCATCTGTTGTAGGCCTGTCAATAATTAAGTCCCAATAAGGCCTTATTTGACAGGTTATGATCTGGATTATCCGAGCAGGCATGCCCTTTAGTGTTATTGAGTATTCAATCTGAAAAACATTTATGAATAATACACTTTATTACTGGAAGGAAAGCAATTCAAAAAAGCATTTCCAAAGTGTGACTATTTTCAGGAGCTTTTACCAACAATACATCAAACTTATGAACAAGAAAAAAAGAGTCTCTTGAATGAAGGCAATATAAAACTGACAATAACAACTAATTTTTGGTCTTCTGCAAATGCTGAGTCTTATATTGGATTCACTGCACATTGTGTTACTTCTGGGTTTGAACTGAAAATAATTTTGCTTGAATTTATACCATTTCCAGCAAAGCATACTGGTGAAAATATTCTGGAAAAATATACCACTGTTGTTGAAAAATATGTCATTTCTGAAAAGGTGAATTTATTGTTTTATTTTAATGCATAGTTATTAACTTTAATATGGCCTTAGATTTAAACAATTACTTTGGATACTGCATCTTCAAATACAAAGTTTATTGAGCTTCTGTCAGCAAGTAGATCCTCTTCAAATTTCTTTGATACAAAAGAAAACTTTCAAATAAGATGTATTGCTCATGTATTATATCTTTCTGCACAGACTCTTATTCTCGGAATTGATGGCATTGAAGTAAAAAAGAGCCTCCTATTCAAGTATTTCTTCCTGGTGTGAGCTTTGAGACACAAGAAGCTCTTGATGATCCAATGAAAACATTTGAAGAAACTCCTTGTGATGATCCAAATGTTTGATGGTTTGTGTGATGGAAATCACGGGTTAGTAAGAAGCTGTTTCTAAGTGGTGGGGAATTACCACCCAAATCCACATGAGAGCTAATGATTAACCACCAACATGGCTTCAGATATTGTTTTATGAAATTTACAATTGAGATACTAGGATTAGGTAAAACCATTAATCCTAACCAAAGTAGCCTAAGATAAATAGCCTGTGAAAGCATCAGAGTATCTTCATAATAAAATCCAGGACATTGAGATGCAACACAATTTTCAGTTTCAAAGACATGGGGTAAAACTCCAAGATTAGCAGGCATGTAATTAACATTGGGAGGCGCCAACAACAAAGTTCCAACTGCAGGGCCCCATCTTCCAGTAGTGATCCGGCTTAGAATCAGATTGTAGGGAATGTAGTGCAACAATCCAACTACAGGATTCATTTTAAAAAATGTAAATAAGACCAAGGGATATATGGTTTTTATTGAGTAAATTTTTGGGAGGACTCCACTCTTAGAGTTGAAACAGTGAAAGTTATTCACTATATATCAAAAATTGACTAAGCAATACCACCTGGATCCTGAGCTCCTATTCCTTCCACATTGTCAAGTGAGTATCTGGTCCAGGTTGCAAAGAACCCTTGGGTGACTGATTTCTGATGACCATGCTGATAAATAAGTTCATATCTGATGACCCTTAAGTTACATCAATTTATCAACGTCAACTTACAGGGGGAATTGGATTTGATTGGCAAACCGGAGCAGCCGTAACTCATTTGCAATCAACCGTTTGATTCACGTCTGTTAAATAAGTCAGTTTTATTAAAGGTTTTCTGGCTTTCCAAGCTTTCCTACTTGGCCAAATAATCCCCAGCATTATAGAACTTACTGTGACAGTTTGCAGGCAGGGCTTATGTTGAAAAAGTTGAAGTTTAGTGAATTTTGTTGCAGATAGAGGCTTAGTAGGGAATAATAGCTACTAGGGAAGGTAAGTCCTGGCTAGTAGGTATCAAAGGACTACTAGAGGCAGATGATGTCCCCACCTGGTAGGAGATATTGGCTGCTGTGGGCTAGAGGTCCCCACCCAGCAGGGAACTGTGGCTCCTAGGAATGAGGAATGAGCTAGCTCAGCAGGAAACTTTAGCTGCTTGGGGGTGGGGAGTAGTCCAGCCTGGTGGGTAGTGTGTGCTACTCAGGATGTATGTTGTTGAGACCCTGGCGGGTAACGTGGGCTGCCAGGGTGAGAGAGTGTGCCATCATGGTAGGTAACTTGGCTACCAGGGCTGTAAGTTCTGGACCCCTGGCAGGTAGCATGGGCTTCCAGGGAGGGAAAGAGCTCTGATGGCTCTACGTACTCTGGTACACTTACAGGAGGTCTGTGAGCAAGCACTCTACCTAACAGACTGGTAGGGTGTCCTCGTTTATGTCCCTATGGAAGCTTTGGGGAGATCCCAAAGTGAGAATTTGAGGGCATGGATATGCTCAGGAGTGTTGCCAATGCGGATGCTTGGGGAAGCAGCTGCAGAACTTGGTGTGATCAGGCCTCTGGGAAGTAAAGCTGATTACTTTGTGACTAAAAGCTCAGACTTAAGCACCTGGGTGAGTAAAGACAACTGCATAGACTTTAATGATCTATGGTTGGATGGCCTAAGTGGTTGCCACTTGTGAGGGCCCAGTCAAACGTCAGTAACAATGTAGAATCATGCCTGGGTCTACAGGTTCTGGTAACAGGAACTGAGATTGAGAACCAAGGTAGTTCATAGTTTGGGATTAGCAGTGAAGACTAGTAAGAAGGACTGTATGATCACGGTGAAGACTAGTTGAGGGACTGTTAAATCATGTTGAAGTGAAGGACTAGTTGACCATGATGCAGGATTGATGAAGGACTAGCTGATCATGATAAAGGATTGGTGAAGGAATGGTCTGATCTGTTGGATGACTGGAAAGGGTTGAAGGACCAGAAGATCATGGTGCAGGACTAGCTGAGGAACTGAAAGTTGGATAAGAAGGGCTGGCAGAAGTGGATAAAGGAGCTAGGATGCTTTTTTTGGACTCTTGGAAGTGTGAATGATTATAAGAAAGAAGCAGTAAAAGAATTAATTAATGCTGCCAAAATATAGGATATAATGATGGAAATAATTATCATATAAATAAAAGAAAGAACAAGAAGATATATTTTGCAGTGTTTGAACTGTAGATTTATTGAAAGCTGATTGAGTGAAATGATGCTGGAATAGTGGACCAGTTAATGCTTTGATTCACAAAGAGTTATCAATTTGAGAGGGTTGAGCAGTGGAAATTGATTTCCTAGTTGGATCCCGGTGGAACTTCAGAAATGGTCTAGTTTTGTGCTCTGCATTCATTGGTTGAGTTCTGGAAGGTTTCCTGATGAATATGATTGGTTGGAAGCCAAAAGCTTTCAAGTATAAGCAATAAAACAGTGAATTAATACTTTAAGCTTTTGAGAAAGTAAGTATTTAAGATTAAGTTATAATAGGAAAAAGTGAGCAGCAATGGTTTAAGCTTTTGAAGAAAGCCATTTTAAAGGCAGAACCATTGGGAAAATTCACTATAAGAAGGAAGCTAGCTGAAAAGTTATGGGGTCTTTTGAGTTTCTGCCAAGAGGTTTTTGGAAGCCTTTTGATTGCCAGCAGAAGCTTGGTTGGACTGATACAAGTGGAATACCAAGGCAACTAGAGCTATAAATAGAGCTGAAGCCCAAGATAAAGGAGCAGGAGCCCAGATTAAGGAGCTGGAGCTTGAGATAAGGAGCTGTATCCTAAGCACGGCGCAGGAGTCCAAATTTAAAGAGCAGGAGTCTAAGACCAAGTACAAGATATTGTTGGAAGACTCCAAGTATTAGAAAATCCATATTGTTTCCCTGACTCCCCCGGGCCATATACCAGAAGATTTCTAAGGAGATATTCCTTCTGAGAGTGAATAAACACCCATTTTGACCCCTATCAATATTTATGAGATACATTTTCCTCTTACTAGAGAATGATAAACCCTTCCAGTTTGTCCCTGGCTATGACCAAGGACACACTTTGAGGACTGGTGGACAGGCACCCCACACTCCTACATGCTCTCAAATGATGGGACAAAAAAACTTAACCTGACTTTCAATCTTAGAAAATTACTTTTTAAGATAAAAAGATCTGAGCAGATTCTAAAAACACTTCACATTTTGTCAGTGATCCATTCTTGGGCTGCTGGCCCGTTGTTTCTAGGGGTGACCTGGGCCGGTTTTTTTTGCGGGAAATGCCCACCACAAGAGGGGAGCTAACTTAAAAGATAGGAGGTGGACTTTCCCACCCAGGACCACGGGCCAGCAGCCAGGATTATAGTATAAATCACCCCTTTGAGGGTGATTGACACAATCCCAAACAGCTTGCCAGTATGGTTGGTTGGAAGGTCAGGTGCAGAAGCGGGTATAGGTTTTGGGGTCACGGGCAGTTCCATGGGCAGGTTGTAAGCAGGGGGATAGTTGAATTTCCCTCTGAACAACTTGGGGGTTAAAAATATCCACGGGCCTTGTTGGTTGTATCTAACTACAGATTGTATGCGGGCCAAAGGGTTGAGTTTGAGTATCTTTTCTGGGATGTAGTCCTTGTATTCAGATTTCAGAGGGTAGTCAGTAAAATTAACATGTCTGAAGGGTACACCAGGAGGATGGAAAACTGCGGGCAGTGGGGCAGGGGGGCCAGGAGATCTTGAACTGAATTGGTAGATAACAAATACAAAATAAGGCGATAGCTGTGTGAGCTAAAATAACATAACCTTTATTCAAAAATAGCAATAAGTTTGGAGTGTGGGGTCCTTTGGTCTATATAGTACACCACCTCCAAACTTAATATTTTCCATGGGGGGTTCATCAGGGCATTGGGAAAGAAAGGCCCAGGGGAACTGGGTGCTTGGGTCCAAAGGCAGCAAAATGGCACTTGGCCCTGGAGTTCTTTCATTGGTCAAGAATCTCAATTTGGCTACCTGATTATCTTGCTTTAATGTTGTGGTCATGGGACCAGACCGCAGGCCTGTGCCTCTTTCCTGGGTTAGCTCCTGATTGGTTGCTGATGTAGACTTTAAGTTCATGAAGCCAATAGTTGCCAAATCAGTACCTCCATTAGGGGCTGTGATTAGTCTTCCATTTGGTGCAATAATTTCATTGGTTTGGCTTGTTTCACTGCATGGGCCAACATTCTCAATATCAGCTTATGGGGGCTCAATCCCAGAAAAGCGCGGGTGGGAGGTCTTACAGTCCACAGGCCTGGCAGCCCAGGGGGGTCCAGGGTCAGGGTTTGATTCCTGCTCCTGGGCCCGGGTTTCCAGAGAGGAAGAATTGTCAATCCTGACACATTTACCAAGTGTATAACTTATTTGATAAATCCAATCCTATACTTGACGTGAGAACCAGATAGAATTCTACTTATGCCATGTTAAAATGGCCTTTAAAAAACAAGGATGTATGCATCATAAATCAAATTTTTAATAATATATAAGCAATTACAGGAGTTGTAACTTCTGAAGAAATAGCATCTTTAAGATGGGACGTTTTCAAAAAGCTTGCTTTCTGGCTGCAGATATTTTATTTAACTATATCCCTTTTCTGTCCAACTAACTCTTGCTCACTATCATATGCCCTGGTGTCAATTATACACCTAAAAAATCTAAGTGATGAACTTAAAGTTCTATCATCTGACAATATGCTTTCCTGGCCTCTGGAACAGACCAAGAAAAAAATTGAAAAGTACTTTGAATACTTTACATCAGATATTTATTTGGTAGCAATAGGTAAAATCAACTTTAATTAAGCTGACTTTTAGTGCTGAATTCAGTGTACAAGCTCTTTTTCTTTAAAATAACAGTACCTGAACTGTATCCAAAAGCAGAAAAGATCATCAAGGCTATTTATCAAGAGTTTAAAGATAAATCAGCAGATGGCTACAATGATGAGCCTGTTTTAATCTTAAGCAATATGCATAGAGCCCAGAATGTCAATGAGATCAATAGTGAGCAAAATGAAAAAGATGAAGAAAAGCTGGGATTTCACTTAACTGATAAGCCCAGAGCAACTCATATTCTCTAATTCTGGATGGTAATGTGCTATGATTAAAATGTCTAATTATTATATTTTAGATGTATAACCAGCAGTACTCTACGCTAGGAAAACTAGCCAGGGTTATATTGGCTTGTCAAGCTACTATTGCAGCCTCAGAGCAGGAGTTCAAAGGGGCTGTTGATATTCTTGGTCTTAGAAAATCACATATGCTCCCAAGTACTCTTACCCAACTTAAAGAGGCACAAGCAATTCTAAAAAACGAGTTTAAAATAAACCTTATCTAATTACAAGATAAAGTATATTAAATATTATTTTATTATTTAATTTTTTATTTTTTTTTATAATTATTACTCAGAATATAGAGCTGATCTTTGGCTTTAAAATGAGCTATTAAATTTTAAAATTGGTTTAGTATTTACTGAGATACTTTGGTTCTTAGTTTTAATGTTTTTGAAAAGTTAGTAGGGATTTTGAATCTTCTTACCTTTTATTCATGCCAAACCCAAAGGGCTGGCACACACTCCTGGCATCTGGTAGAGAATACACGGGATGCCAGCTGAGTGGCACTGGATTCTGGAGGAAGAATATCTTTTTCCTCTGGAATCTGTTTTTGTTGTTTTGGATTCCCCCATATTGGGGGAATCCAAAACAACAAAAACGGGGAAGGGCAAATGGGACAATTAAGGCAAATGCTGTAATTGTCCTGTTTATCCTCCAAGAAGCTCTACTGGAGAAGGAAACCACAGATTAAAAATCAATCCAAATTTAACGCTCAAGAAGGAGTGTATACAGATGAACATGATAAACACAGATATCTTAACATAGCAATAGAAGAGGAACACAATTTTGTAACAAACTGCATCCAAAACCTCAGACATAGAAGAGTTGAGTAATGTAGCAGAAATCAGCAGATAGTAAGAAGAAGTCTCTATGTGGTGGGAAATAACCACCCAAATCCACATAGAGTTAATGGTTAACCACCAATGAAGCTTTAAATACTGTTTTGTAAAATTTTCAAAGGATACACTGGGGTTCAACAAGATAATTATACCCAACCAAAAGAGTCCTAAATAGATTGCCTGAGAAAGGATTGAAGTATCTTTAGTGTAGAACACTGGCCATTGTGGTAACCTTAGGAGGCGCTGACAACGAAGAACCCAAAGCAGGGCCCCGTCTTCCAGTAATAATCTGACTCAAGATCAGGTTATATGAGATGAAGCAAAGTAGACCTACTACAGGATGTATTTGAAAATAAAGTTAGACCAGGACATAGATTGGTTTATTGAGTAATTTAAGGAGAACTCAACTCTGAGTTGAACAGTGAAAAATTTCCAACATGTACCAAAATTATTGACTAAGCTATACCCTCTGAATCCATGGCTCCTATTCCAACTCATGCAATGAACCTTGTCTAGCATGAAAAAACTCTTGAGTGATTAATTTTTGATGCATATTCTTATAAACAAGGTTGTATTGGGTGATCCTTAGACTATGTCTATTTATCAGTGGCAATCTCCCTTAGGTAATTGTATTTTGCTGACAAACTGAAGCAGCAGTAACCCATTTTTGATCACTGGTTTGATTTAGATCTATCAACTGGTTAACTTGGTTAACTGTTTACCCAACTTCCTGGATTTTCAATTAGGATGGTCGATACCATGAATTATGGGAACTACTGTGACAAAGATGTTATGCTACGTTTTGGCTGCCCCAGGAAACTCATCACAGACAGTGGGCCAGAGCTTGTGGGCAATGATATGAAGACATATTACGTGAAGGATGCTCTGAAATGGATAGTTACCACTCTATACTGTCCACAAGCTAACAGGTGAATAGAACAATTAAATGATTTACCTGGTCCAGTCAATTGCCAAGCTGTCCCAGGGCGCCCAAAAACTTCCTGGACAGAGCGCCTTATTCCCACATAACTCATTCTGTGAGTGAGAATCAACCATAGCACAGGTTTCAGTCCCAGCACACTGGTTTTGATACTCCTGATGGTATGATGGGGGTGTACAAGGGCAAGTTGAAATCAATTTTTCCAAGCAACCACCTCTCACAATCACTCTCTAATTAGCACATCAGTGGGCACAAGCTTGTAACATTGTAAACAAATTAAAGGGGCGGCAAGACACCATGAAGCTAGCTATGCTGTAGATGACCCTATCTATATTCTCAACCCCAACTCTTCAAATCTTAAACCTAATCATCTTGGACTCTTCAGAGTGTCAGCTATCTACAACAGTCATACAGACTAGCCTGCAGATGCCCAAGGAAACACTAAGAGATTACATCACAACTGATTGCACCCCTGCTGTGCTGTACCTTCCCAGAAAAGTTTTGTACACAACTTCTCAGATCTTCCACAAGCCCTAATCCTGGAGTTAGAAAGCAAACAGGGGCAATATGAGGTTTTATGACTAAGGTTGACTCCCAGCCTGCCAACATATCTTATGGTACACAGGGGATGGTCATAGAGGCACGGCATGGCGTACCTAACAACATGGGACGTTATTTTGCCAATGTTAAAATATGGGCAACAGCTCCTAGTTAGATGTGCAGCCAATTCCCAAGCACTGATCCCTGGTTAGATACCTTCCCTGTACCCCATGCTTGAATCCCACCACAGTGCCACCCCCTGGTAGGTCGGTGGCTTCTCCTTCTGGTATATTGGTTGCACTGTTTTCAAATAAGACATCATGTTTTCTTCTTCCTGCCCTTTCTAACAGATTAATGTCTTCCATAATCTCAATCCTGAGCTCTAATTAGTCCAGTTGCAGCCCATCTCTTCTACTTCTTGCCCTCTAAAGCCTTCTGAGTATCCCATGTTACCAGTTCTTTAGAGTTGTGCTTCTTGCAACCACCTGCCCTGGTCCAGAGTTCATAAGAGAATCCACCACCAGCACCTGTGACTTCGAGTTCTGCTGTCATCTCCAAGAAATGTGGGCCTCCTGGGCGCACAGCCTCTGTTTGGTTGTAGGGGCAGTTGGGTTTCTCTTAAACCTGCTCCTGAGAAGCGTTCCTGCTGGCTGCTCTGGGATCCAGGCTTCCTCTTGGATGTGTTCATTGGTATAGCATCTGCCTACCTAGTCTTCCCCCGGGGCAGGCTGTCCCTGAGGTCCAAGCCACCTTAATTATACCTCTCTGTTTGGACCAGGGCTTCTGGCCAGCCAAGCTTGGCCTCTACCAACCCTCTCAGGGATGGTGCGTCTCTGTCCCAGTATCTAGTCACTGTAGAGCAGGAGAGCCCCCAGCTGCTACCGTGCACTCTCTATACCTGATAGCTGGGACACTCTTGTCAGCTTTGCATGGCTAGCTCCCAAGCTTTACCAGCCTTCCTTAGTTCGGTTGGCCTCTCAGATCAGCTGTTCCAGCGCTCTTCTGGTTGCCACTCTGGCGGTACACCCCTCTGAAATAAGGACTGGGCCCCATGGGCCTGGTGCCCAGTCCTTACACCTGCAGCTTGTCCTTTAGGGGACAAAGAGAAAGCGGACAGGACCAGAGGGAGATCCAGACGGGCGGTAAGCTTAGTCCTTTTATAAACCAGAATTAAATTATCTTAGGAGGGCTGGAGAGTGCAAAGGATGTGAACTGGAGTGCTCAACTCCAAAATGTTAAGCAAAGGTGCTTGGGGCAAGTCAGGGAAGCCCAGAAGGGATAGGTAAAGCTTGGCCAGGGCATGGAAACAGACCTTAAAAAGTAACTGAGGAAACCAAAGGCCCAGCCAAGTCTGAGAGTTCAACTGGCAGATGAACTGATGCAAAACACCCAGCCATGTTGGCCCTTTTTAGGTGTGACAGCCTCTTTGTGGTTGGTGGTTTGATAGAGGCTATCCGCCTTTTGGGCCGCAAGGTTTCTTCTGGGAAAGCTTTCTGCTGGGTCCTACTGCTGTTCAGATCCAGGTGGCTCATGTTTAAAGGGGGAGCCCCCTGTAGGGTTTTAAACTGGCAGATGGGTATCAAAGCTCTTATAGAAAACACTTGGTCACATATACCTTTGTAGGCACCAATAGGTTTGGCCATGGATTCTTTCAGTCTGAGCCTCCTAGTTCCTGGGTGATCCTAGTGTACCAGCCCCTGGGAGTAAGCTTTTTGATGGGGTAGCTTTAAACGGTTGTGGGTTCTGTTTTGATAAGGATAGGTTTCAGACAGAGTCACCTAAAACGTTGGATGATATTTGGTAATTCTGAGGGAAATTTACTAGGCCAGAAGCATCAGGGAAGACTGACCTGTTAAATTGGCTTATGTGCTTTGGGGTCAAAGGGTGGGGTTCTCAGCAAAGACCTACAAAGGTACTGGTTTGGGCCAAATGAAGGCGCTGGAAGGCCACATATGGTGGTTCATATGTTCCTTGGAGGGTTGGTTGGTTCAAGGTTCCTCTTGCAGCGGGACAGTTAAAATGTTCAATGGGACAAGGATATAATTCAATACAGCATACCTTGAAGGAGCAGCCTATCTTTCTTTGTAGGGTTTCCAACTTTTAGGGAGTACCATTTTCTGGGTATCTTCCCAGGAGATATTTGTGTTGTGTAGGTATGGGTAATCTACCTGTACTGCCATTGTTATGTATACTTCTGGGAGAAGGGACTGATATCTTTGTTGAGATAAGAAGGGATCCTCCTAAATCTGGAAATGTGCTGCATAGTGCCCATGCAGATCATATGGTTTGGGAAGAGAGATCTCACTGGAAAATAAGGAGCTGATCTGAGTAAAATTTTGAATTAGGCTGTAGGGTCATCTTAAGATCAGAGAGTCAAGCCAATTCTTAGGGAAACGATGTGCCAAGAGCGAGTAATTGAAGAAATGCAGCACTCTCTTTGATAGAAGAAGGAGCCTCTAGCTATGCACCATCTATAAACGATCTACCATAGAATGATGGATAGCTTTAAACTTCATTGGCCATTCCAGGCCTGGTTGAGATACTGAGCGGTTTCCAAATAATCTGCGGTTACATGGGAGAAGTTTGCCAACCTTATTTACACTTTTTAATCCAATTAGGACGAATTTTATGTCGTCCAGTAACAGTCTGGTATCCATCCTTTGTCGTGAGATAACCCTATGCGTTTTGCAGGAAGGTATGGTCTTATGATGGCATCTTCTCATGAAAATGAAGCGATTGTGCTATGCAAACCATTACGATATGTTATTTATACACTTTAGAAAAAAAGGCTGGAACTATTCAGAATGCCCTTGCATTGATTTTGGCTACTTATGTTGCAAAGTTCTCTGATTAACACAGAAACAGATCCCCAGTGACTACTACTGTATAGGAAAGAACATGTATCTTATCTCTAGCTCCTGGTGCTGCATAAACAGAGGCAAGTTCTTAAAAGGCAGTATCAGGGTTTAAAATTTCATGCTAAAACAGGCCCTGCAAATCTCTAAGCGAGATACAAAGTGAATCCTAGCTCTAGAATTAAGGTGGCCGATAGCGGCATCTGAAAAGCCCTCACTCATTAATAAAATGATCAATTACCTTTCCTAATTTAGGATGCAGGGATTTGTAAGCGTCTTAATTTTTTTGGGGATTGAGTATTAGGGAAGGAAGCTTATGCGCAAGTGGTTTGGACCTTGATGCGTTTGTGTTAAAAAGGGCTAATATTGCAGAGAATTCTTACATCAACCTACTGATATTACGGATGATTTAAGTACAAAATCGGCGATCGCTTTAAAGAGGCTTACTTTAAGGAGAAGTCATTTCGCTGGTTAAAGCACTCTTCCAGCGGTTGGTTTGAGTGCAAGAACAGCTAGACTTTTCTTCGGGCTGGGTTTATTTGGTATAGAATATCCCTACTAGCTTTGTGCTTATAGATGCAAATCTTCAGTAAATCTCCTAAAAATATATGCGCCTTTCCTTTTTAACAAAAGGGTTGGAGTTTAAACCCCGTTTTATAAACAAATTCCGATTGACCGGATATGTAAACATCATGCCGCTAAACCTTTCAGTACCAAAATAATACGGAGAGCTGACTGTGAATAGCTTGAAATAACGGTTCATTGATCTGATTAAAAAGTGGATTAAAATTAGGAATCTGAGTTCAAACTTATGACCAAGTCGATGATTTCTTGATCTACCATATCGACGGAAACCGCATTGAAGGGGATCTTCCCTCGGACGCGCTTGAGCCAGGAAAGTATTTGTATGTTAGTATTTCTTTGCAGTTTATGCCAGTTCGTTCCGTTGACGCTCCAGTAGGCGACGCTCTTGGGGCTGGGAGTTAAGTAGCAATCATGGATCTTGATCTGGCGCAAACCACTATCATGCATGAAGGCAGATAGATTTTTGACGAGAGTCTTACAGTACGGGGAGTAGGTAGCACTCCAAGTCTGAGCAACGTTGGATGTACGAATAGGAGTGTGCTCCAGCCCAGGGGAAGAAAAATGAACCCGCTTGTTTTGGCGGACGAGCTCCGATACCGGTAGGTTTTCCAAGTCCTCCCTTGTCATTAAGTAGCCGGCAAAATAGTTTAGTGCCATCTGGACCATGGTGGCATACCCTTCCTGCGAAAGCTCACGGTCCCAGTCCTTTTTTATAGCCACAACAATGATTTCGCTTTTGTTTTCGAAAATAAAGCTGTAGATCTGATGAAATACTTCTCCTAAAGAGCCGCATAGAAACCGATGGGAAATCATGATAACATTATCAGGGGTGTCGTCGCATATGCGTAGGTCAAGGAGCCTCACGCCAGACCTGAGCTGATGCAGGATATCGTATTTTTGACACATTGCTATTGAAGATATTATTGTAGGCTTGACATTGTAGGTAGCACTATTGTGTGTGGCTGGAATAGAAATCTCATAAAGCTTTCGTGCCCCGAATTTAACTGGCTCTTTGGAAAGTAGTGCGCCCATCCAGTCGCATCTTCCACAGTTCGGAGGTACCTTTTCTTGACAAGGGATACTAGTGATTACGCCCATTTAAGGAATAAATAAAAAAATGAACCAAAGTTTCCGATAAATATATCAGAACCAATATCTAGCGTTGGTCCAAAAACTATAGCTAGTGGGAGGCCAGGAATAGTGAGAGCAAGACTAATCCAGAATCAATTGTAGGTCTTTACTTTTTATTATAAAAGCATATGAACGGTACCTTAAACAGCACCATACAAATAGCTACTTATTAATCTACGCCTGAAAATCAACCACTCCTTAAAGGTCAGCAGCTAGATCAAGCAGATCACAGCTTCAGCCTTTATAAAATCCGACATCAAACACCTCGTTTTTAACGCCAACTTAAAGGAGAGCATGAAACTACCAGAGATCTTAGAAACTACCAAGATCCACCTCGATCTAGCGGAATAACGGCATTATCCAAACATCCGTGCAATCGAGTTATCGTCGGTTCGGCTGCGGATTTACCAACCTTGCCCACCCGCCCTTTATAAACTGCAGATCCAAGACGCAATATACGGTCGGTTGGTAAAAACTTAACTAGACCTGAGAGGCGCATCAGTTCCCAGGATTTAGATTTGATCAAGTGGATTCTAAAATGACTGATACTCTGGAATATAAATTTACACAGACTCCAAGCTTTATAAGCTGTAAATCTAAACATCATACATCACATCAAAGGAAAACCGACACAATACCAATTTAACTGTAAGCCCAATAAAACATATGCACCAATATATCTGATGGTTCTAGCTTCAAGATCCTTGGTAGATGGCAATTGATTTATCAAACCTAGTAAATGATAAGTTTAAGCCCCTAACTTTTTTATCGACTTTCAACGAGGATCCTATAATTTAATGCAACGAATAAGCCGACATGGTACCATCCCTAAGTCAAATCTATTTTTCCTAAACATTATCCATCCAAACCCCCCTAGGCTAGCTATTTTGTTTATCGTCCAAGGCCAAATTGCCTTAAGGTGAAGGGATGAGAATAGATATCTATACTTTAAATTAGAAATCAATCCCTTGCAAGTATAAAGCAGAGACGATAGCCTCTTGCTAGGCTAACCAGATTCAAAGTGGCTATTCATATGTTGCAGCCAAGAGCCACCCCCAGTAGTAACCGTGACTAATTTCATACAGGTGACTCTACAAGAGCTGCCCATGATGGAAATTCCGATGTGTACCTTATAGCCATTACCGTAACTTTGCTGTATTAGCAAAGTTACAGGGGGAAATATCAGAAACCAGATGAGTATCTTTATCAAGATGTATCACTTATACAGGTTGGGATTTCATTTTAAGAGGAACAAGATCGGGACAATCAATCAGTTGGATTGAACAGGGGATGGCTTGATCCCTGTAACGAGCCAAGCACCAGATCAAGCTGCCCACCGAGTAGAGATTGTCACTGGTCCTGGTTGCCTTGTTTGGGGATTTGAGGTGACCTCTGCATTCAACTCCAAGTAGTGGGAAAGCCAGTTGGAGTAGTATAGGGTCTCCTGTACAGAACTTTGCCAGGGGTCAAGCCAGTTGTTTTGACACCATCAATAGCTCTCATGCCAGGGCTGGAAGCTGTGCTGGACCAAGGCAACATATTGGGATCCCATCCCTCAGGATATCTGGCCACCCTTGCCCAGTACAGGAAGGAAATGGTGTGAGAAAGATACAGCAAGCTTGCTACTACAGGACAATATGCTCCTAGGTGGGGTATCACAACTTCAGCCAGACTGAGAAAGATTATTCTAATCATCCCAGATCTGCTATGGTTATAAGGTGGTCCTAAGCAGTGTAGTTTGTGAATAGAGGTGGGGTAGAAGGAATATAGTGGCTGGCCATGCCAGGGCAGGCCCTGGCTGCAACAGAAATTGCCAGATAGTAAGCAGAGGTCTCCAGGTGGCAGGGAACAACCACCCAAATCCACATAGAGTTGATTATTGACCACCATCAAAGCTTCAAATACCGCTTGGTAAAACTTTAAAAATAAATCCTGGGGTTTAACAGAATGATTAAACCCAACCAAAGAAGTCCCAGATATATAGCCTGATAAAGAATTAAAGTGTCTTTAGTATGGAACTCTGGGATCAAGAAGGTGTAACTGTGGGGTTCCTGTTCACCAGCCCCCATTCTATGTCCTGGATTGTAGCCAGGGGCTGGCTGGAAGGATTTGGCATCCTCTAGTAGTAGTAGGTGGCTGGCTTAAAGGTTATACTTGGCTTGCATTACTACAAACTCCTCCAATACTTTCCCTATAACTAGGTGGTCATCCCCATCATGCACTTATGCTTCTGCTGGCACTAAACCCTCTGTGGTCCTGTGCCAATCCTTCAACAGCCAAGTAATCTCATGTCCAATGAATTCCCTTACCCTATCTTTCATCTCAAGGTGTCAAGCTAACCTTTCCCACTCCTCATGGAAAGTTTTACTAGTGGCAAACCTTCCACAGCTTTGGCGGTAGGTTTTCTCCTCCCCTTGGCTAGGGTAAAGATATTGAGCAATTCACTCATAGGGACTAACTGTACGACTTGAAAATTTGGGCAGGGGTCAAAACGGGCTTTATTTGCTATCAGAGGGAAGATCCCTTAGAAAACTTCTGGTATATGGCCCAGTGGTCTGGGAAACAGTTGTTGTATGCTGATACTTGGCATCATTTAACAATCTCCAGGACTCCTTGTACTTGGTCTTGGGCACCTGCTCCTTAGTCTTGGGCTCCTACTCCTTATCCTAAGCTCCATCCCCTTTGTCTTGGACTCCTGAACTTTTATCTTAATCTCTAGCTTTCTGTGTAGTCTTGGTGTGCTTTGAAATCCACTGCTTCCAATTTTCAGGGATCCAGTCTTGGGCAGCTGGCCCGTTGTTTTCAGGGGTAACTTGGGCCAGGTTTTTTGCAGGCAATGCCCACCACAAGAGGGGAGCTAACTTAAAAAGGTAGGAGACAGACTTTCCCACCCAGGACCCTGAGCCAGCGGCTGGGATTATAGTGTCAATCACCCCTGTGAGGGTGATGTACACAATCCCAAACAGCTTGCCAGTATGATTGGTTGAGAGGCTGGGTGAGGAAGCGGGCATAGGGTTTGGGGTCACAAGTGGTTCCATTAAGAGGTTGTAAGCAGGGAGATAGTTGAATTTCCCTCTGAACAACTTGGGTGTTGAAAATATCCACAGACCTTGTTGGTTGTATCTAACTGCAGATTGTATATGGGCCAAAGGATCGAGTTTGAGTATCTTTTCTGGGGTGTAGTCCTTGTATTCAGATTTCAGAGGGTAGTCAGTAAAATGGATGGGTCCAAAGGGTACATCAGGAGGACAGAAAACTGCGGGCAGTGAAGCAGGTGGGCTAGGGGATCTTGAACTAAATTGATAGATAGCAAATACAAAATGAGACAACAGCTGCATGTGTGACGGAAATTGCGGGATAGTATGAAGCTGTTTCTAAGTGATGGGGAATTACCACCCAAATTCACATAGAATTAATGATTAACCACCAATGCGGCTTCAGATATTTTTTTGTTAAATTTCCAATTGTAACTCCAGGATTAAGTAGAACAATTAGCCCTAACCAAAGTAGTCCAAGATAAATGACCTGGGAAAGCATCAATGCATCTTCAGCGTAAAATTATGGGCATTGGGAAGTAACACAATTTTTAGTTTCTAGAATGGGGGGAGCTCCAAGATCAGCTGGCATGAAATTGACATTGGGCGGCACCAACGACAAAGTTCCAACTGCAGGACCCCATCTTCCAGAAATGATTTGGTTCAGAATCAGATTGTACTGAATATACCGCAACAACCCAACCACAGGATGCATTTTTTTAAAATGGAAATTAGAACTTGGGATAAATGAGTTTTATTGAGTAAACTTAGGAGGACTCAACTCTTAGAGTTGAAACAGTGAAAATTATTCAATATATATCAGAAAAATTAACTAAGCAATACCACCTGAGTCTTGACCTCCTATTCCTTCTACATTTTCAAGTAAGTATCTGGTCCAGGTTGCAAAGAACCCTTGTGTGACTAGTTTCTGACAACCATGCTGACTAACAAGCTCATATCAGGTGACCCTCATATTACGCCAATTTATCAATGTCAATTTGAAAAGGGGAACCAGGTTCAGCTGACAGACTGGAGCAGCCATAACCCATTTTTGATCAACCATTAGATTTAAATCTGTTAACTTGGTCAATTTTGATAAAGGTTTTCCAGATTTTTGAGCCTTCTTGCTTGGGCAGATAATACCCGGCATGATGGAACCTACCGTGACAGCATGTGCCAAAACAAAATAACCTTTATTCAAAAATGGCAATAAGGTTTGAGCGCAGAATATATAGGCATGTATAGCATCCTGCCTCCAATCTTAGTATTTTTCATAAGGGCTTCATCAAAATATCAGGGAAAATGTGGGCGGGTGGCCAGGAGGCCCGGGTGCAGGAGCGGCAAAATGTCACCTTGGCTGGATGTTCTCTCTTTGGTCAGAACATCCAAATTGATCACTTGATTTTCTTGATTTTTTGGCTGTGGTCACGGGGTTGGGCCCAAAGCCTGGGGTTTTCCTTAGAAGTTGAGTTTGATTGGTTACTTGAGAGGACTTCAAGCTCATGAAGTTCATGGGGGCACCTTCTCTGCCTCCATTAGGCAATTCAAGAAACTCCTCCTCGGGAATCATCATAATTGAACCTGTACTGGTATTCTGGCTTTAGGACTTATCAGGGGCTTCAGCTTGCGGGGGCTCAATCTCAGAAAAATGCGGTCAGGTGGGCTCTTGGTCCATGGGGCCAGCAGCCCGCAGAAATTCAGGTTCAGGGTTCAAATCCCACCCTTGGGCCCAGGTTTTTAGGGGTAACAAATTGTCAATCCTGACACCAATTCAGTCCTTGGTGGACTTGATATTTCACTTGATCCAGTCCCTGAAAAGCCTCAGACCAATCCCCCTTTATAGCTTCTTGTTTCAGTCCCTGCTTCCTCTCAGATCTCTGGTTTTCCAGGCTAAACTACCCAGTTCCTTCTGCTCTATAATATATTAAGCATTTTAACTTACACCAGCCAATTAAAAACCAGCTTTTCCTGGTCCATACCCTCATTTTTTAGGCTTAAACTCTTCAGTTAAAGACCTTAAATCAGTGATCAAACAAGCTTTGACCTGCAGCCAATCAAACACCCAGATCAAGCTGTTTCACCAAAACGTTTGCCCAAATGACTTGCTCTTGACCCTGGTTTGAACCTGGTGCTGTCTTGTTCCGGATAAAAACCTGCTCCACATTTTGAAAGGGTTTGCTGTGATTCCTGTCACGTTTCTCTGGGCAAACTTGAGTGTTTCCAACTATGTTTTACTTAGGGGATTTTGGAACCCTCAATTCTTCAATGTTTCTCCAAGTTTCTCCTGTTTTCTTCCACTTTTTAGAACTTTGAACTTGCCTGTTGCTTGCTTTTTGCCTCTCTCAACCATTTTGGCAAAACTCCAGCCTTTGTCCTAACAGTTTCTCTGTCCTGTTTCTGGCCTCTTTGACTCCAGTTTACTCAACCAATTCTTAAAAAATTTACACTTTATTTCCTGTAAACTATTTTTTAAATTTTATTTCTTTATATAATATTTAATTCAATCTTTTTATCATATTTTTGGAAGTTTATGTAATTCTTTTACTGATTTTTTTATTATTAATCCTACTTTCAATAGTCCAAATCCAACATTCTTGCTCCTGCATCTACTTCTGCTGGTTTTTAACCAACTTTCAGTTTTCCAGCTAGTCCTGCTCCATGATCTTCCAGACTTTTAGCTAGTTCTTCTCCATGATTTTTCTGTCCTTCAGCTAGTCCTTCTCCATGATCTTCCAGTCCTTCAACTAGTCCTCACTTTGATCTTCCAGTACTTCAACTAGTCTTCACTATGATCTTTTAGTCCTTCAACTAGCCTTTACTGTGAACCACCTAGGTTTTATTCCTCACTATGAACCACCTCAGTTCCATTTTCAGTCCCTGTTACCAATACCTCAGACTCAGGCAATAAGTCTATAAGGCTACTGGTGTTTGAATGGGCCCCTGCAAGTGACCTCCACATGGGCCATTCCACCACAGACAATCCTCATTTCTGTGCAGTTGTCTTTACTTACTCAGGTGGTTAAACCTGAGCTTTCAGTTGCAAAGTAGCCAACTTTACTTCCCAGAGACATGTTTGTTATCAAGTTCTGTGGCTGCTTCCACAAGCAACCACTCTGGTAACACCCCTGAGCATATCCATTCCCCCAATGGTAGCTTTAGGACCTCCCCAAAGCCCCCAAGGAAACACAGATGAGGACACCCTACCGGTCTGTTAAGTAAGGTGCTTGCTCACAGACCTCCTATAAGCGCACAAGGGCATATAGAGCTATCTTAGCTCCTCCATTCCCTAGCAGTCCTTAGTTACCTGCTAGGTTATGTTACCCATTCTTTCTAGCAGTCAATGTTACCTTCTGGGTGGAGAACAACCAACAAGCTCACAGCAGTCAATGGTCCCTGCTGAGCCACCACCTTCCTCACCCCAAGCAGCCAATGGTCCCTGCTGGGTGAGAACCACCAACCAGCCCCTAGCAGCTAACAGTCCCTGCTAGGCTGGTTTAACACTTGTCCCTAGTAGTCCCTTGCTACCTAATAGGCAGGCCTTACCTTCCCTAGTAGCCAATACTCTCTACTAGGCATATCCCTGCCTTAAAACCACTATAATTTGCCAACTTTCAGCATAGAGTCTTTATTGTAGTCAAACCAGCCCTTGCCTGCACAACAGCTTCCATGTGGAATGTCACAAAAACTGTCATAGCTTCAGATTCAGCAAGAAATACATCAAGATTCTGAGGCATTGGAGTAATGTTAGGGGGCGCCAACAACAAAGTTCCCAAGGTAGGGCCCCATCTTCCAGTAATAACTTGACTCAAGATTAAGTTATACAGGATGTAGCGGATTAGACTAACTACTGGATGCATTGTTAAAATAAAGTTAGGCCAGGAGAATATTTGGTTTATTGAGTGATTTAGGGGAGGACGCAACTCTTAAGAGTTGAACAGGGAAGATTTTTTAACATGTACCAAATTTCAACTATGCAATACCACCTCAATCCATGGCTCCTATTCTGTCTGCATTATTCAAAGAGTACCTTGTCCAGCACGTAAAAAACTCTTGAGTGATTAGCTTCTGTCAACCATTCTGATAAATGAGGTTGTATTTAATGAATCTCAGATTACATCTATTTATCAGTGTCAACTTGCATGGGGTGATCAAATCAAGCTGACAAACCAGGGCGGCAGTAACCTATTTCCAATCAATGGTATGATTTAAATCTGTCAACCCAGTTAACTTAGTTAACTTTTTTTCTCAACTTCTGGGCTTTGTGATTAGGACAGATAATAGCAGGCATTAGGGAAACTAATGTGACACTGGCTGTATATTTATTTTAAAGGGCACAGGCTAAAATTCTATTTGATAGTGGGGTATAGCCCAAGGTTTTAATATAATATGTGAGATAAAAACAAATTAGTAAGTGTTGTATCCTTCACTTTATTAGAGATTATCTGCCTTTTTATTCAGTGTGAGAAAGTGGGGTTTATACCCCTCATTGAATCTTCCTTGGAAGAGGCCTCTTATACCCCTTTGGAGGCTTCCGTTGGCTCATCTTTTGATCACAGGCATTGTGGAAAAAGTGAAAAGGGATTTGAGAAAAGTGGACATGGATCTAGGTACTTTGGCTTAGGGTATGTCAAGTTTCACTTCAGCTGCTATTATTGCAACATATTCAACTAATCCCTCTTGGGGAATTAACACCCCAAGTATATCACCAAATGGTGCACTGAATGGTTCACCAGCCAGCCAGTAAACTGATGGCACTATTATCAGTCAAGCCATCTATGACAGGTATCACCCAATCCAGATCCTAAATGGAACATAACTTGAGTAAGCCTCATGACCAAAGAGCAACATTACTCAGATAAGCCCCATGACCCCCATGACATACATGGACGGCATGTGGCTTGTCATGATACTATATATTTGCCTATATTTATACTCAATAAATTATCATTCTCTTCTTAAATCTTCCCCTTTTCCATTTATTATACTTCCCAGAAGTATAAACTTGACAGTGGTAGCACAGGTAGGTTATTCATACCTACCCAACTCAAAGGGAAAATTCCTCCTAATAAAAGGAACCAAGCAATGTCACTCCCTAACAGTTGGAGAGATTATGAAGTAGGACAAGATGTCCCCCCAGGACTTGACATCTACAATAACGACCTTGTACCCATTGACCAGTACAATGCTCTCAAAATCTGCAGACTGTTCCCCACCACGCCAACCACAACAGCGCCTACACAACCTGAGATACCCAATATTGTGTTTCAACACTTACGTACCACTGAGATTGGCGCCTTTGCAGGACTACACCGTGAGAACGCCTCTCTTTGGATCAACAGCACCGAGAGCAAGTTTGAACAAGTGGATTACCCCCCCCCCCAAAGTCTCTGGGTAAGCAAAATTGCCCTCCACATCACAGAGACTGCCTTGAATTTTATTACTGAATAGCTAGCTCAACATCCTGACCAGAAGAGAGACTGGGAGCTATTCAAGAGTGCATTCCTCAAAAAATTCTCCATGAAGGATTCCGACTTAGCAATCATGACAGAACTACAAACCTTCAAGATGACAGGAACAATCAAGGAGTACATTGTGGTGTACAAAGACCTACATGACCGTGCGCCCAACACCATCAACTTTAATGAACCTGGGCCACACTTGAACTTCTACAATGGCCTTTCCACACACATTAGACTTCAGTTTGAAATGACCTGCTGCAAGAACCTCAAAGACATATTCTTGGAAGGGAAGCACACAGCTCAAAAATATGACAATCTACATGCAACCAACAAGCACAAAGAGAGTCCTTTGGCCAAGAAGGATTCTTGACCTGATAAGCAAAACAACTGATCCAAAAACAAACATCCTTGAACTGAGAATTGCACTTCACAAGCCAACCAGGCAAGCACTGAAGATACCAACAAGGTGGGAAAGGCTCAGGGGAGTGCTTAGGCAAGCCGCCCTCCCCCAACCTACAAGACTTGTACAGGGACCAGGACATGAATTCAATTACCATGATACAAGTACCCTCCAGTGACCCTCTACTGTTTTCTGCCCAAACTGAAATTAAATTCCTCACTTATCCTTTCTGTTTTTGCAGATATCAGGGCACCACACTATTTGACACTGGAGAAGACCAATCCCTAGTTGACAAGAAATTTGCTGACCTCATGAAACTACCTACCACCCAAAGCAGTATCAAGAGAGTCATCATGGCAGATAATAGAAGCACACCAGTCACTCAAGAGGCAAAATCTTTCCACGCCCAAATTGGAGACGTGCAAACCACGCTTAGTGGCCCTATCATACCAATCCTCAAATATGATGTTATACTTGGCTTGGATTGGATGAGAAAGACCAAACCTCATATTGACTGGGATAGCGCTACCCTCACTATACAACAAGGTGAGGTGCACCACTGTTGTGATCTGAGGCGCGGCACAGAGTCACAACAGGAAATCCTAACCCTAGGATTGAATTTGTACTAAGTCTTGGTTAGAATGGCAGGGAAGGCTATGTGATTACCTTGTGGCCCTGAATGAATAATATCTGCTAGACATGGCTAGAGAGGCGCCAAAGTACGTTGAGACACAAAGATAAAAATGTGAATAGAACTTAAAATTTATTGGTAGAAATGGAATGTAATATATACTGTGTAGCTTTACCACAAAACTGTACATGGACGGTAGGATCACTTGCCACAAGCATGAGTGGGGCAAGTGAGTTGCGCAGAATCAGTAAACCAAACAATTGTATTTCCCAATTCAGAGCCAGCCTCATTTCAAAGGTTGAAAGCAAAAGAGAGGGATTTGTCCTAAAAATAACCCAACAAATGTAAAATTAAAACATGGTGAATGGCAGCATTCACAACATTGCCCCCATCTAGATTGGCCTTATGGGGTAGTACTTGCAGAGGAACTTGGTATGCACGCAGGCAAACAGCCAGCCACTAGAGAGGAGTTTTACAGTACACTCTGACCCTCGCTTTAAGGTCACTTCCAAGGGCCCAATCCACAATGAGTCTAGCTTATGAGCCTGTCCTCCTACTCTATGTTGATAGTAAAGAACGTGGTCCCCAATGTTGAACTCAGGGAGGGGAATCTCCCAGCATTGTCAGGGGAGAGCTCAAGCATCTTGGTATTATATGCAGACGTGTAGGAGGAGCCTGAATATCAATTATTCAATTTAATAGATCTTTGATATGATCATCAGGGTTAAGGGCCTTATCAGAGGAGATTGGGGGCCCCTAAGAGTGACGGAGTAGTGGCTTCACAACCATACAGCATAGAAAAAGGGGAATACCTGGTGAAACAATGTTTGCTAAGGCAATAGGCAAATAGAGCAGCAGGTAAGTATAGATCCCAGTTGGTGGTATCAGAATAAGTGAGCTTCCTCATGATAGAAACCAGAGTTGAGTTTGCGCGCTCAACTGCCCCATTGGTGGAAGGATTATAGGAGGCAGAGAAAGACTGGTGAGACCCCAAGGCTTCAACAACAGAAGTCACTAACTTGGCGTTGAAGTTAGTCCCGTTGTCAGACAAAAACACTTGAGGGCAACTGTGGCGTAAGAATACATTTTGCAGCAGAAAGGCGGTGGTTGTCTTGGCAGTAATGTCTTTAGTAGGGCAAGCTTCTACCCACTTGCTAAAATGATCAACAGCAATTGGGATAAAGCGGCAACTAGAGCAGGAGCAAGGGAGAGGCCCCACAGCATCAATACTAATAGTGTGAAATGCGTGTTGAGGGGGGACTAGCTTGAACTCATGAGTGGTGTCTTTAGGTTGTTGGAGATGGCAGTCATGGAAACTAGCAATAACATCTGGGATCAGCAGACAAAGATTTTCCCAGAAGTAATTCTTCTGGAGCCAGGCATAAGTCTTGGCAACGCCTCTGAGTCCTGTCTCTTTATGAGCTTGAAGCACCAACAAAAGGCAAAGACTAGGCCTTACATAGGGCAAGTAGCGGTCTTGTACTTTCTTGAAAAGCTGATTGTCACAAATGAGGGTGTCTTCAGATAACTTAGAAAGGGCAACTCAAACTTCTTCTGTCTTGTTCTCCCATGAAAAAGGATATCTAATTAGTTCATACAACCTGTCAGTCTCAGCAGGGTGTAGGGCAAGGATGGGAATTCTGGGCAGTTCATCAGCATTCTGGTGTTGAATCCCGGGGCAGTGAAGCACAGTGAAGTTGTACCCTTGCAGGCAGAGAGCCCATCTAGCTAGTTGTTCTTCTGGTTCCTTGAGTTGCTGTAGCCATTTGAGCAAAGTGTGATCTGTAACCACAGTGAAATAGGTGCCATACACATAATGATGGAATTGCTTGACAGCATGCAGCACAGCAAGGCACTCCTTCTTGGTCATACTGTAATTTTTCTCATGCTTATTCAGGACACAAGAGGTATAAGCTACAGGGTGATCCACACCTTCATCATCCAATTGAGCCAAGATAGCCCTAATAAACAGGTCACTAGCATCAGTATATATGATGAATTCCTTATTGTAGTCAGGATATACTATGTCAGGGACCCACTTTGCAGGGAATAAACTTCCCAGCTGATGAGCCAAGGCCTCTACACTTAATCCTGCTATGAGCAAACCAATAGGAACTGTGACCATTGCAAGATGCCCAAGTTGTCCTAGATAGACAAACCTTCCAAACATAGAACTGAATTGCCCTAGTAGATAGTAGCCTACTAAGTACGTCAAGAGGTAAAAGGAGGCATAAGGTCTAACCAGAGTAGGTTCAGTGGGTGAGGGAGCAAAGGAATGACCATAGTGAAATTTACGTCCCCAATGTCCAGAAGGATATTTGAACCATCCATTGGCAAGGAATTCCTTCTGATGGGAATCATCTGGGGAGGAATTATACCAGTCTGTTGTTGGAGTTGGGTTTTCCAAGGTGAACACCTTGGACAAGAAGTAGGCTAGAAACCAAGATAGGAAGAGAATTCCTCTCATGGCTTCAGAAAAGGAGTGTTATCAAAATTGGATGAGTAGCTAGAAGAGTAATAGTCTTTATTGTTAGAACAAGAGATAATAGAAAATATGGTTCACTTAAATACCATCAAGTTGAGGCTGGAACATAAAATAAGAGGATCATGGGAGATGAGAAGATTTTCCATGATATTTCACTGATTTCAAGGCTGAAATTAGTATTTGTTTCAAATGGGCATCAATTTCTGGCAGAATACTATATAAAAATATATGATATATCAATTAACCTGTAAATTGAGCCACAAGTTGATAGTCAATTAAGCGGTAGATGATGGCATTGAGCGGGAAGATCAAGAACAGCGCCTGACGCTTAGGTGCTAATATTGTACTCAAGATTGAAAACTGGGTTTGATGTAGCCAATCATTGTTCAAACAGTAAGTGACGTCTCCCTGGGTGTTATTAACGTTTCTGGAATCAAAGCCAAAGTCGGATTTCATTGTTGAATGAATCAGTTCATTATAAATAGGTAATGTAATTAAAAGTGTTTCTTTTGAACTAACTGTTGCTTTGTCTTTAGGGTTTTGAGTTTGATCCCTGTCTGGGGCCAACCCAGTGCTATGGTAAATATCAAATATTGGTATACAGTCTTTCTTGGTTTGAATTTTGGCACCCAAATTGCTTATAAAATTAATGTGGTCAGGGGGAAATTCCCTGACATACTAGGATGGGAGCCTCTTTGAGTTTTTGTTTGAGGGTCTCAAAGGCTTTTTGTTGGCTGGTGGTCCATTCAAAAGAGACGTTACGCAGCAGCTGGACCAAGGGTTTGCTAGTGTCAGTAAAATCAGGTATGAATTGTCTGTAGTATTCCATCATACCCAGAAAGACTTGGACTTCTTGCAGGTTGGTGGGTGGAAGCATCTTTTCAATAGCTTCAACCTTTTTAGTCATAGGACATATTCCAGTCTGGGTTACTTCATGGCCCAAGAATTCAAGACACTCCTTGAAAAAGGCGCTTTTTGAAGGTTTTAGTTTGAGGCCAGCTTCACAAATATATATGAACACTTCCTTAAGATGAGCAAGGTGGTTGGTAAAGGTAGCAATGAAGACAGTTATATCATCTAAGTACACTAAAACACACAAGAGCTTCAAATCACAGAGGATGGAGTCCATGGCTTGTTAGAAAGTAGCTGGAGCATTGCAGAGCCCTTGCAACATTTGTGTAGGCTCAAACAATCCTTCAGAAGTAATGAGCTCAGCCTTCTGTCTATCCTCAGGGGAGAGATCAACTTGCCAGTAACCAGAGGCTAGGTCTACAAAAAGAAGAGCTTGGAGCCCCCAAGGCAGCAGAGAGCATTGTCAATGTGTGGTAAGGAGTAGGAATCCTTTTTGGTTAAGGAATTCAAGTGTTGGCAGTCCATCACAATATGATGACCTCCATCCTTCTTTTTCAGTATGAGCAAGGGGGAGGCCCATGAACTTTGGGAAGGAGCAAGCAGTCCAGCGTCTAGAAGTTGTTTCAGCTTTTTAGACACCTGAGCATCCTCTACACAGCTGCAGCAATAAGGTTTAGCGCAAAAGGGGGGAGCGTCACCAGTATCAATCTGGTGAATGACGCCTTTGGCTAGACCATAATCAGTGATATCCTTAGCAAAAATATCCAAAAACTGATCCAGTAGGTCAATTACCTCTTTATGTTGAACCAGAGATAGCTGCAGGAAGTCTTGAGCAGTGAACAAGGATAGGACTTGATGTTTGTCTTCAGGTAAATTAAAGTCCTGGAACGTACCAAAGGGATGTAGTGATAGGACGTCAGGAGCATTCAGCAATTTGCCATAGCCAACAATCTGCCCTCTATACACATGTATGGGGAGAGCAGTTAAGTTGGAGATCAGCAATTGAACAGGGTCTTTATGAGGGATATCCAAGATTCCTGGACAGAGATAGGGTTTGTTGCGTCCTAGTGAGGGAGGAGAGTATAACTCTAGGAACGTACACTCAGGTAGCTCATACAATATTTGGGAGTCTAGGATAGCCTGAGATCCAGGGGGGATGGTTACAGAAGAAGTGGCCAAGAGAGGAATCCCTTCAGACGCAGGACAGGCCATAGAAGTGCACTTTATGTTGGAGGAATGGGTACGGTATTTTAAAGTGAAAACATCAGTGGAGTATTCCAAGGCACATGTCTTGAGGCACTTCCCGGGAACTTTAACTGGCTCTTCAAAGATCAAAGGGACCTCATACCATAAGATAGAGAGGTAGATGTCCTTTAAGTTGTGATCCCATTGTATTAATTAAGGAATTGAGTACCAAATAAGAGGTCATAACTCTCATTCTCTAGGACAACAGCAGGCGCAGCCAAGAGTAGCTTGCCAAATTGCATGAGAAGAGCAGAATAAGCTCCTATAGCGCGATTCATGGACAGCCCAGCTGTGCCATACAATTGATTATAGTTAAGGTCAGGAGAAAGTTTGAGCTTCTTGACAAGCTTCAAGGAGACAACATTAACAGGAGACCCTGTGTCTAAGACAGCCTTAATTTTCATCTTTTGGATGGATATTTCAACACAAGTGATGGTACAACCAAAGGGAGGGAGGACAGCCAGAATGTCTTGGGCTTCTGCTAGTTCTTTGTCCCACTTTTTAATTATGAATCTTAGGCCCAGGAACTCCTTATAGACCTTCTGGAGAGGGAGCAAGACTGAGACATTTTTGAACACAGCGTCAGCAACCTCAGCAGCTTCTTTAGAAGACTCAACAAGCACGGGAGATCTCTTGGCTTGGGTGAGGTAAGGGCAAGAGACAACCTCCTTGGCTTCAGGCAGAGGCTTGGCGGTTGTTGTAGCTTTCCCAGAACATAGCTTATAAGGGACTGCAATAGTTTCAGGGCAGCCAGGACTGAATACCTATAGGTGTCAGGATCTTCTATATCAGAATCATCCATGTCAGAGTCATCAGATATATTGTGGAATAGCAGCAGAATGGGAGGAGCCTCAGTGTTAGCAGGCTCAGAGTCAGCAATGGAGGGGGGAGTTGAAGGAGACTGTGAAGAATTGTCAATTAAGAGTGTCTCCGCCTCTAGGTTGACTGTTCTTTTCCCGTCTGTTATTTGGGATCAGCTCCTTCAACTTGAGGATTGGTGCAGGCTCAGGAATGGTGACCTATCTTTCCACAGTTATGGTAACCCTGGCATTGAAGGGGATTCTGCAAATTCATGGTAAGGATACGCAGGCCACATGAAGACAAACCAGAGGTAGAGGCGGCACATTTCTCCTGCACAACTTCCCCAGAATGAGTAAGGTGCATATCCTGCAACAGTGTCTTTATGCTCTTCATAGAAGAAATCATGGCTTTATGAGCCTTGAAGTGAAGACACAGGAGCTGGTTAACCTTGAGGGCTTGAGCGCAAGCCATGTACGCCTCATGTGCAGTCAACAGGCAGCTTGTGATCAGTTGTTGTCCTTCCATGTAGAATTTATCTGCAAATTAAGCTAGGGTCTCCTTTCCTTGAAAGCAATGTGCATGAAGGCGTCCTTCTTCACTTCCAAACTAAGGTCACCATCAAATTTGTCAATCAAAGTTGCTTCATATCTTCCCAGATCTCAATGATGGGCAGCTCTGGTACTACTGCCTTTTGAAAGGTTGTGTGTAGACAGGTTAGAATGTGTTCCTTCTTAACCTCATCTGAGGCTCTTATCATGGCAGTTTTATAGATAGTTAGAAAAGCTGCAATGGTCAAGGTTTTGGGGTCAAAGACTTGCTTAAAAGTAGGTTTGAAGTGTGCTTCTAGAGTTGGGCCACCATTGTTACTATCAGTTACATTTATGTGTGGGGATAATTCTGCTTTGGACTTGGTGAGGACTGTCTGGCCCACAGCTGGCAAACACTTTCCTCAAGGATAGTCAAATTTTTGGCAGTGCAGGTGCGTGTATTATTAGCTAGGGTGGTCTGCCGCTCAGTAACATCCAGGAGCTGACCCTGTGCTGTTACTACCAAGGACAGTTAAGATAGTTGGGAAGTAAGAGACAGAACCACCAAAAGGCAAGGGGCAAACCTGTCATTTACTGAATCAATTAACTCACTCATTTCCTGTATGTCTTTATCAAGCTCAGAGTGGTCTTGTTTCAGATGGTCCACCTCTTTAGCTAGAGCAATCAACTCCATAGCACATTGGATTTGAGGGGCTCCTGGCAGGCCAGGGCAACAGCCATCTTTGTCAGTGACCCCAGTGGGACTAACAGCAGACACCATCACCTCACACAAGGTAGTGACCTCTCATTTTAAGTCAGTGACTTGAGTAGCCAGAGCAAGCACTTGAGGATCAGGCTGAGGGGCTTTGGGAGGGCAATCCCAACTGCAGGTAGATGCTCTTAACTCTTGAATGACATCCCAGAGCCTCTTTTCTCTATCTGCTAACTCATCAGATGAAGGAGAAGGCAGGGCATCTCAATTTGGAGGTAGACAGTTCATTTACTTGAGTCTGGAGTTTGGCAATGGTAGCGGCAGTAGCATCCCTTTCTTGGTAAAATTCCTTGTCAAGTTTGAAGAGGCCCTTTGCAGCATGGACCGCTACTTGCTGTAATTGGTCAAAGGAGTAAGAACTGGACTCGTTAAGTTGCTTCACAAGTTGTTCAAAGTTGGTGAGATAGGCGTTTAGAGTGGAATCTACTTGGGCACACCAGGGCTGTTCTCAACTGGTGGAGCTCATGAAGACACTCTCTGACATACTCAGGGATGGACTGGTGCATTTGTTCAATGGAGTTGACCAAGCAGGATTGGGAGGTGACAGAGTTGCGCTGATTGTCAGATACTAAGGAAAACAGGGAGTGAGATCCACTGCTGGTAGGCCGCAAACTGATCCTAGTGATGAGTGACAGCGGCTTGTAGCAATGAAATCTCTTTAACTGTGGAGCCCTAACACCATTTGATGATGGGCTAAGGCAGATTGTACAAAGGATGACAATAAATGTTCAGCAGAGCCAGATGCTGAGAGGAGATGCTATGTGGAAATTGTGGAGCTACAATCAATTTGTAGTATTCTGCTTGGCTGAACTGAAGCTGGAGGCAAAGGAATGGCTCTGTCACAGGATATCCCAAGGGCTACCACCATGACTTGTTCCAAGTCAGGGGTACCCAAAGGGTAGGCCTTTAGGCAGGGACCACTCCCAAGGTTCAGCACAGTAGGGACAATAGTTGGGTTGGAGATGTCTTCTTCAATAGGGGGACTGGTAATTTCAGGCAAAGTTGGCTCTTGTATGGGAGGAGGCAAAGGTCTTGAAAATGTTGTTGCAAAAGGGATAACCAAGGGGCTTGCAGCCCCTGTAGTGAGCACCATTTTTGTTGTGATCTGAGGCGCGGCACAGAGTCACAACAGGAAATCCTAACCTTAGGATTGGATTTGTACTAAGTCTTGGTTAGAATGGAAGGGAAGGCTATGTGATTACCTTGTGGCTCTGAATGAATAATATCTGCTAGACATGGCTAGAGAGGCGCCAAAGTATGAGGAGACACAAAGATAAAAATGTGAATAGAACTTAAATTTTATTGGTAGAAATGGAATGGAATATATACTGTGTAGCTTTACTATAAAACTGTATATGGACAGTAGGATCACTTGCCACAAGCATGAGTGGGGCAAGTGAGTTGCGCAGAATCAGGAAACCAAACAATTGTATTTCCCAATTCAGAGCCAGCCTCATTTCAAAGGGCAAATGCAAAAGAGAGGGATTTGTCCTTGAAATAACCCAACAAAGGCGAAATCAAAGCATGGTGAATGGCAGCATTCACAATAACCACCATGTCTACCAAACTTATCTTGATACACTCATGAAGGACCAAATATTTGTGAAAATTATGGAAACAGAAAAGAAAACTGATCCTAGCAAAATCAATTGGAACACCTGCATGTATGAGGTTATCCACTTTAAAAGTACAGAAACCAGACGTAAGAGAGACCCAATCCAAGCACAGCTAGTCATTGAATTCTCTTCCATTTTCCAAGAAATTTTACCAGGCCTACTGCCCAATTGGGGCATACAACACAAAACCAACTTCAAGGGAAGTGTCCCCAAAGCATGCCTCATTTACCTGCTTAACATCACAGGAAGAAGGCTGCCCTAAAAGCCTATCTTGACAAAGCACTTGAAAAGGGACTTATCAGACCTTCTAAATTGCATTTGGGTGCCACTGTCTTCTTTGTAGCAAAGAAAGATGGAGGTCTCTGCCTATTAACAGACTAAAGGGCAATTCAACAAGGTCACAATTAAGAACATGTTATCCCCTGCCTCTAATCAATGACCTTTTTGATGCCCTGGGGGAGTCCCAAGCCTTCACAAAAATTGACTTGACAGCAGACTATCACCAAATTTGTGTGAAACCAGATGATATACCAAAAACAGCCTTCAGAACAAAGTATGGTTTCTTTGAGTGTGTGGTCCCTAACTTTGGCATGACAAGTGCTCCAAGCACCTTTTTAACCTTAATAAACAAGGTCTTCAAGGAACACATTAGGAAAAGAGCAATCATTTACCTAGACAACATAATCATATACAGCCCAACTGTAGGACAACACTGGAAAGACACCATCCTAGTCCTCTGCACCCTCAAAGATAATCAACTCATAGCCAAACCTTCAAAATGTGATTTCTTCTCATTCAAACTCCCATTCCTTGGACACATTATCAGTAAGGACGGAATAAAACCAGACCCAGAAAAGATACATGCCATAAACAACATGCCAGCACTACAGAATAAGAGTGAGCTTTGTACATTCCTAGGCATGGTAGCCTACGTCAGAAGATTCATCCCTGAATGGGGTGCCTTGACTGCCCCTATCTACAATCACAGGCAAGACAACCAAATTTGTATGGACACCACTAAGATACCAGCACTTCTGACAACTAAAAGAGTGCATGGTCACTGCCCCTATCCTACAATATTCAAACTGAGAAGGAATATATGGGCTAGAAACTGACACATCTAATTACGCCATAGGAGGAGTACTTCAAAATCAAACTGCAGAAAAGAACTTCCTCCCTGTAGCATATAAGTCAAGGAAACTGTCTGATGGTGAACAAAGATATCCAATACATGGCAAAAAGCTGGTAGCTATTGGGCACTGTCTTATGAAGTGGCAATGTTACCTGGAAGGCACAGAGACATTCAAAGTGCTAACCAATCACAAGTCACTGATATTCTTCAAAACCCAACAAGACCTATCAAGAAGACAAGGCTGAATGGATGAGCCTTATACAAAGGTACTCCATGACAATCAAACACAAATCAGGCAAAGAAATGCTTACTGCAGACGCCCTATCAAGGCTATACAGTAAACATGTTCTATGCACTGATGGGGACCCCAATTGGCCCATGTAAATTATGGGGAATTTCCAAGAAGGGTTCCCACCTGGCACACCAATGGACATCCAAGAGAAAGTCCTCAAGAACAAACATCTGTTTAAAATTTTATATGGTACTCTACACTGCATACTACCAAGTGGTGATACTGTACCCTACATTCCAGTCAACACAAAAGTTTGACACAATCCTTTGATACCACAGAGATCTGGGACACACCTGTAGTAGGAACTTTCATGAATAACTCAAGACACTCTACTGGTGGCCCAACATGCTGGACGTCATCAAGGAAGTAATAGACTAATGTGAAGTCTTTGAAAATTATGTCCGCTTCAAGGCACCCCCCAAATCAGTAATACCAGTGTCAATCGCACAGCCTTTCAAATTGTGGGCATTGGATATTGAGAGACTCATGCCAGGAGATGGACAAAAGCAAAAAATAAATCATAACAGCCATTGACTATGCAACAAGGTGGCCTGTAGCACAAGCTACAAAAGAACATAAAGGAAAATATGTGAAAAAATTAATTGGAAAAGAAATCATAGCCAAGTTTGGAAAACCTGATCTCCTGATTACAGATTGAGGAACAGAACTTATTCCATTGACACAGATGTCTACCCTGCTAAAAATAGAATAAATCATACAGTCACCAGTCCCTATCACTCATAAGCCAATGAGAGAGTGGAAAGATTGAATGCTGCCCTTTTAGAAGCACTTGGTAAACTATTCATCAACAACTCACACCTCTGGGCTGATATGCTCACTACAGTGTTAATGGTATGGGTCATTATTTTTCTTGTTATGCCTAAGCGCCAGATTTATTCTTTTATAAATTAATTGCATTATTCATATTCAAATTATTCAGAAAGCTTATAATACAATCAACAAATTCCAAAACTTTATTTTTCTTGGGCCTAGATGATTTTTTTAAAAAAATAAATTATCAATTTTAGAATTGAAAATTGCAACTTATAGTATTACTGAAAATATCTTAAGTGCTACTACAAACTACAAGCCAAAAATATTTATGATGAGTTGCATGGGAGAGTAATAGCAGCCCCAAAGCTATAAATGCTATTACCCTATCTTTGGCTCATCATAAATATTCTTAGTTTGTTTCAGAAAAAAATGTTGTTGTTTTTGAAAGACTGATAACTCTATTTAAAATACACCCTCTAGTAAGCTGCCCTACTTCATGAACTTGCCCTAGTGCACCACTAGCATCTTCTGATATTTTTGTTTCTCTGGTATCATCACGTGATTTCAAATGATAAGTTATCTCAGAATATTCTGAGAAACTTTCAAATGTTAAAGGTGAAGTATACAACTTCCCATCTTTCATCAAATATGAAAGATTAATGCGCAGATTTTTAACTTCGAGCTCTTTCCTTATAGGCCTAACTTTTCTCTCATAAATATAAAAGAATGACTTTTGAGAAATATTTGAGCCTGATAGCGCTGATTTATATAACTGTTTTCTTTTTCCTTCTTGCTCAAAAATATTTTTAATATCATTTATATTCTTAATATAAAAATGATTTTCTTTCTCTTTTAATGTTTTTGATATTACACCAAAGTGACCATCAACAATGCTTTTTCCATGACATTCCACAAAACAATTATATTTTATAGAACCCTTAATATATTTAGGTGCCTCTTTAAATAAGTAATATAAAAATTCATATGATCTAAAATGATTTCCATTATCAGTCCATACTTTTATGCTTTTTATTTTTTTTAAATCTATATAATTTAAGAATTTTTATAAAACACTCACCTGAAAATAAAGAATCATGTGATAATATTTGGGACAAAAAATCATGATATTCATATTTAATTTTATTATTTTCCTTAAAAACTAATGCAAACCCTAATAATGAGATTGGTTTTTTTGAATAAAAACAATTATTGGTCTCAATTGGACCACCTCCAACCTTTAAGTTTTCTTTATAATCTATAACTACAACACAAGACTCATCATCTAATTCATTAATATCTTTTTTATATTCACAATTTTGATGAACATAAAAGTCTTGGTGCTGATTAATAGTCTTTAAGTCATTGTCTATAGATTCTGGTAATGGCAAGTTTTTACTTTCACATTCTTCCTTCTTTTTTTCTAGTGAATTTTTTAAATTACAAATATTGCACATATCAGTTTGTTTTTTACTTTTTATTATATTTTTAGGGATTAATTTATAGTAAGTAGAAATTGAAACCAAAATTTCATTTTTTATTTTCATATTTTCATATATTTCTTTTTTTTGTTTTAAGTAGAGAGTATTTAATTTCAGTTGAGTAATTACTCATCTCTTTTTCTATATCTTTATAAATTTTTTCAGGCACTTTTTTTGTAAACTGGCTTGTTTCAAAAGAATTTTCCAGCAATTTTTTAATTATTTTTTTACTTATTTCTTTTTTTTAATGAATTTTTATTATTTTTTTGGCTTTTTTTGTTTAAATTTACATTTTTATTTTTACTTATTTTTCTTGGGTATTCAAACTCACTTTTGGTTATATTAAAACCCATATCACTAAGCTCTTTTAAAGAGTAACTGGAAGTAACCAGAGATTGCAAGGCTGGGAGATGTTTTTGGGGAGAAGATTTCATGAGATCCTTTAAGTTTTCAATGAACTCATTGTCTTTTTGAATTCAAATAGTTGGCAGGAACTGAGCTTTCCCAAATTCAGTTTGAGTAAGGAAGTGCTTGATGAAATTATCAAGATCATCACCAGCAATAAAGAGGAATGCCTTTTTTAACATTGCAATTCTCTCTCTTTTTGTTGAAGCTCCCAAGGAAAAAAAGGGTAGCATGGCAGAAGTAAATTTAACTGAGGACATGGTAGTATTTTGAATCTGTAATTAGGTCAGATCTCTGAAATGCGCCTTAATGTTGGAGTAGTTATGATCAGAATGTGGCCTTTGAATGGGGTCTTTTGGATTAGAAGCTTTGTGGTGCTTTAGCTCTCATATACCAAGCTAAATGATATCATTCTGAAAGAAATGGTGTAATAGCTTTTATTATAGTTTTAACTTGAATTTATGTTTGCAGAATTGATTAAATACCCAGTTTTCATGCACAAGTGATACATGTGAAGCAGCTAAGCATTATTATTACATCATATCCTCTTTGTAATCAATGCAAATCAATTAAAATGATGTATTCAGTTAATTGTAACTCTTCCGCATATTTTTAAATGATAAAATATTAAAGAATTCCATTTAAAGAATGCTTAATTTGAGGTTTGAAGCTCACTTGAACCTTAAAATCAATCTAAACAGTGATAAAAACACCCTAACTTCAAACTATCATAAAATCCTAAATAATTGAGCTTTTTAAATAAAATAAAATGCAAAAATAAAGCTCTCAATCTTATATTTAATTTCGTCAAATAAAAAAATCTGCTGTATATTAAAAAAGAGTATTTATTAGCTTTGAAGTGATCTACTTTATATCATTAGATATAATCATATAATAAAATCTGGATTATAGTCTTTTAAATTACTTTCGCTTTAATATTGAGCATATTATACACATTAAAATCTTTCTATTGGTGGAAAGATAAGATTCCTAGCTTCATTTTGATAGTTTACAGTGTGAAAAAATATTAATTTTTCATTGAGTTATTAATGTTTTAAATATAAAATATGTAATTAGTTACTTTTTCAAAATCGAACTGTTATGCTGCGACTTGAGCAGCATGTGCATTAGAAAATGGCCTAATCCCTAAAATAATGACCCATATGTTGAACACCTTTCACCCACAATGGGAGCAAAAGCCTGTATTAACTTGTTTATGGGCACAATTCTACCATTTTCAGTACCAAATTAGGACCCCAATTATCTTTAACCAAAAAAGTACCAGGCAAGAATGACCTTGCCGTACAAAAAACCAGCCAGACCAGGAAGCCAAAGAAAAAGAAAGAGTGGAAAGAGAAGCGGTACCTTTCACAGTAGTTTCCATAATGCCTGGTATTACACATCCTAATATCAAAGCTTGGAAGTTGGTAAAACATTTAACCAAGTTGACATATTTTAATCATACTGTTGATTGGAAATGGGACACTGCTGCCCCAGTTTGTCAGCCTGATTCAATAACCCTGTGCAAGTTGACACTGATAAATTGACTTAATCTGGTAGTCCCTTGATACAACCTCATTTATCAGAATGGTTAACCAAAATTAATCACTCAAGGGATTTTTTGTGTGCTGGACAAGGTACTCTTTAGATAATGCAGACAGAATAGAAGCCATATATGGGTCATTATTTGTTAGATTAATCTGTTTCCTATTAACTATGCTACTTAACACTTTAAAATTTTGTTTTAATTTTCTTATCAATAAATTTAAATAATTACAACAATTTTATCAAAATAAATCTTATTTAATCCTTATAATATAAAAACCTATATTAAATTAATCATTTTCTACTTACAGCTAAATTAAACTGTATTAAAAGCTAGTAACAATCTTATTTCATATACCATTATTTCTTGAAAGCTGATTAGTACAAAATGACATCATTCTAAAAAGAGCAACATAAAAATACAATAAAAGCTGATATGATGCTTTTTGTTGAAAATTAAATTGTTGCCTAAAATCTTAGCTTTTTTGCATATTTAATAAATAAATATTAGATAATTTTGGATTTGTTTTATAAAAAAATATAGTAAAAAGTTAAAAAACTAAAACTAAAATTAAAACTGAACTTTTATTGAAATTTCAGTGATCTCATTTAGCATAAGAAATTTATTCTTAAGTTAGATTTTATAGAAAATATATAATAAGAACTTATAAGAGAGTAAAAGTTTTTCTTTTCAAAATTTTAAGTATTTAATATTAATAAAATAGCTTTATACAACTATTTAATAAAATTATATTTTTATACTGTATGCTAGAGATAATATGTATAAAAAATTCAAACATAAAAAGGAATGTATTAAAATCTTGCTTTTTTAATTAAATTTTATAAAGGTTAAAATTTATTTAAACTAAATGGAAAATGATCTTAGTCATTGTATCTATAAAAATAATATACAAATTTAATTATACAAGCAAATATTTATATGTGATTAAAATAACATTTTTGTTTTGATAGATTTAAGATATATTAAGTTCATTTTAAAGAACTAATAAAAGTTATAATAAACTTAAGTTTATTTAAAAAAATGGTTTTGATTTGGTTACTAAAATTAAGCTAAATAATTATTTATACTTTAAATTTAGTTTACTGATTAAAATATCATACTTTAAGAGTTAATTAGCACATTTTATTTCAAATAATAATTTTATAAGCTTACATTCAAAGCCACTTCAAGATACTAAATTGGTATTAAAATATAAAGTTGCAGCACAATTCTGAAAGCTGAGATTAAGAGCTTTCTAACGATACTAGTTTGAGCAAGATTAAAGTACTATTCACCAAAATATCAACAGTTAACCAGAATATAAAAAGGGGTAAATAAACAATGATATCAGACTTCAGGGGTGATATTGATAAATTAAGGAGATCAGTTGGGGGTCAGTTGGGGATTTATGCCTGTAGTGTAAAAGCTCAGCTAACATGGTATTTAAACAGCTCAACTTTACAGAAATTTACTTTACAATCCACACCTTTACTCCTCTCTGATAACTGCATATCTATTTCCAAGCAAGAACTTCCTGAACCAAGCCAAGGAACCCAACCACTATCACTATGGAACCTATCAAGTTTGCACCTCAGATGACACCCTTCTTCTCACTGGGGGCTTCTACTGAGAGAGAAAGAGTCTCTATGCTTAAACAAGCATTCCTTTTTACTTCTGGCAGTGATCTTAACAGCTTTGTTGAGCATTTCTGATTAAAAACAGAGTTTGGAAAAAGTACCTTCTTACCTGTCATACAAAATTCTAAGACAGATGATTTCCTTAACAACCTAAAGAAATTGATGTCATAGTCCCCTGCCAAGCACCTTCCTTCCCTAAGAGCATTGGTTACATCAAGCTATAGTATGAAAGATCTTTGGGATTGTGGATTTAAAATGACAAAAAATGAGTATTCATATTCTAAAAAAATAAAAAAATGCTAAAAAAGCATCATTAAATTCAAAAAATAAAAAATATAAAAAGATTCAATAAAAAAAAAGAAAACATAAAAAATATTTTAAAACAAATATTAAAAAATTCATTTTCAACCAGCCAATTCACTAAAAATCCCCTGGATTGATTTATGAAGAATTACAAAAAGAATTGAGTGAATACTCAACTAAAACAAAATACTCATTATTGAAAACAAAAAAAGAAATTTATGAAGATATGAAAATAAAAAACAATATTTCTATTTCACTTTCCACTTTTTATAAGCTTATTCCTAATAATATAATTAAAAGCAAAAAGCAAACTAATATGTGTAACATTTGCAACTTAAAAAAATCATTAGAAATGAAGAAAAAGGATTTGAGTATAAAGAAGTTGCCATTGCCTAAATCTATTGAAGAAAATTTGGAATCTATTAACCTACATGAAAAATTTAATAAGCATCAAAATAAAGAAAGTATTAGTGATATAAATAATCTTGATAATAGTTCATGTGTTATAGTAATAGACTATAAAGAAAACTTTAAAATAGGAGGGGGTCCTCAAGAGACAAATAATTGTTTTTATGAGAAAACACCTGTTTCTTTATTGGGATTTGCAATTGCTTTTAAAGAAAATGAGAAAATTAAGTATGAGTATCATGACTTTTTATCTGAAATTTTATCTCATGACTCTTTTTTTCAGGTCAGTGTTTGATAAGTCTGCTTAAAAATAATAAATTTAAGAATATTAAAAATATTAAAGTTTGGACTGATAATGGTAATCATTTCAGATCTTATGAATTCTTATATTATCTTTTTAAAGAGGTACCTAAAATTATAAAAGGAACAATTAAGTTTAATAGATTTTTTGAGTGCCATGGCAAAAGTATTGTTGATGGTCATTTTGGTGTAATATCTAAAATATTTAAACAAAAGGAAAATGAGATGTATATAAAAAATATAAATGATCTCAAAATGGTTTTTGAGAGAAAGGAAGAAAGAAAGGATTTATATGAGACACTTGTAAATAATTCAGATGTTTCCCAAAAAATCTTTTTTCACATCTATGATAGAAAATCTAGGCCTAAAAAAAGCTGGCTTGAAGTCAAAGCATTTTATGTTAATCTTTCATATTTAATGAAAGATGGTGAGCTGTATGTTTCACTTTGACATTTGAGGATGTTAAGGAGTACTCCAAAATAAATTATTGTGCAAAGTTCTGCACAGATGACAGAGAAACAAAGAGAGCTGACACTACTAAAGGATTAGTAGGGCATGTTCATGAAGTTGGACACATAATAAAAACTTATATTTCACATAGGGTAAATAGTCTTTTAAATACAACAACTTTTTTTTTTCTAAAAATAACTAAGAAATTAATTATATGAGCCAAAGATAGGGTAATAGCAATTATAGCTTTGGGGCGGCTATTACTCTCCCATGCAACTCATATATTTGATTCTTGTCTTATTAAAATAGAAAAAAGGGTTTTAGCAAAAAATACAGTTAATAGAAATAAGATTTATCTCTATTATTTGTATATTTACACTCTTAAACTTTTCTTCAGTAAACTAAGCATTATATTAATGTTCAAAAAACATAAGTTTATGACTTAAATGATACCAAAGAAAATAAAAGGCTTTGAAATGCTTAATCTGGCACCTTGGCTTAATCTAACAAATAATGACCCATATCCAGGTGATATTGCTTAGTTAAATTCTGTTAAATTTTGAAAATTTTCACTGTTAAACTATTAAGAGTTGAGTCCTCCCTAAATTACTCAATAAACTAAATATTCTCCTGGGCTGTTTTATTTTGAAATGCATCCAGTAGTTGGTCTACTCTGCTACATCTCTTATAACCTGATCTTGAGTCAGATCATCACTGAAAGATGGGGCCTGCCTTGGGCCCCTTGTTGTTGGTGCCTCCTAATGTTACCCTAATGCCTCCTAATCTTGGTGTCTTTCCTGCTGAATCTGAAACTAAGACAGTTATGACTTCTCAATGTCCAGAGTTCTTATTTGAAGCCACTTTAATTATTTTGCAGGCTATTTATCTGGGACTCATTTAGTTGGGTTTAATAATTCTTTTAAGTCCCAGTGATTTGTTTATAAATTTTACCAAACAGTATTTGAAGCTTTGGTGGTGGTTAATTGTTAACTTCTTATTGATTTGGGATTTTATTTCTCACCACATGGAGACCTCTTCTTACTATCTGTTGATTTCCATCACAATACCACTCCAAGAGGAAAATTTTAAGTAGGAGACAAGATCTGGGTTGTCAATCATGGCATGCATAAGTTGGAACCAGGGTTAAGAGGAACAGGAGTTGTCATGGAAGTCAACCCTAACAATACCTACCTTGTCATGGGAATTGGCTCACATACAGAACTAAAGCTTGTGCACCATGCTTAATCTGCTCATACAAGGCAAGAAGTTCACAGCTCCTGAATACTGGTCTCCAGCTTAAACTGGGTTAATACCAGGCACAGGTCCTGGATAATTGAAAGGAAGTTCCAAGAGCTCTGCTTTCACCACCCCAGGGGAGATGCTGCAATGCATATGATTGCTTCCTCTTAGGAAACCAATCCCCTTACAAACACTCTGATTGATAAACAGTTGGCAGCACTCTTATCAGGCGCTTATGTTGTACAGGAATCAAATGTTTCAACCCTTAAGTGCAACGCTGCCTGGACAAGCCCCATGGCTGCCATGACGTACTGTCAGGGACTAACTTGAGAGGAAAGAGACTTCCAATCTTTTGAGCAAGGGCCCAAATTCAGTACTGTTACTACAGAACCTATCAGCACCAGCACCATTGCCAAGTGTTCAAACTGCCCTAGAAAGGCAAATCTCCCCATCAAGGAGCTGAACTTTCCCAGGAGATAGTAGCCTACTGATTAGATCAGGAGGTAAAAGGAAGTGTTAGGCTGAACTAAGGAGATTTCAGCTTCAGGAGTACTATGAGGAGAGCGCCTTTAGTTGGATTTTCTTCCTTGATGGCCTTACTGGGATTTAAACCAACCATTTTCCAAGGACTCTTCTCTGTAAAAATTGACAGGGAAAGATTTGGGCCAGTCAGTGGTACATGTAGAACCTTCCAGAGACAAAATTAACAAGGGTATTAGAATTAGGAAACAGAACAGGAAGAAATTCCTTTCATGGTGCTAAAGAGGGGTCAAGATAAGATAGTTCTTATGGAAAGAAATTGATAATAAAGAGAGGGAAATTTATTGTTCCTAGAACAAAGATAGCGTCAGGAATCCACCCTGTAGGGGGTCCTGAGAACTTGCAGGCAGACAGAACACAGGCCCTGAAGGAAGGGCCCACCACAGGATGGGCACTAACTCTACAATATATGATAAGGACTTCCTGAGAATGGTCCAGGGCCCTCTAGAAAGTACCATAGAATTGATGAGGCCAGTAAGGGTGATATATATAACCCCAAATATTTGGGTTGAGGTGGATTCACTTGCAGCAACATATCCTTGCGGGCAATTGGGCCGCGGGGTCAGGGGGGAGTCATTGGTACCAGGTAGATGGGAAAGTAGTTGTATTTGTCTTGGAAAAGCAGGGGGGCACAGTGATCCAGGCTCCTTCACAACCAATAACTTCAGTCTCTCTGGTCCTGGCTTCAGTATTGTGGAGTAGGATTTCCTCAAAGGTGAATTCTGAATACGCTGGGTTGAGGGTCTTCAGTAAAATGTACCGGGCCAAAGGGTGCTCCTGGAGGACGGTATAGCTCAGGCAGTCTGTCTGTAGTTTCTTGGGGTTGGCTGATGAGGTGAACAGTGCCGCAGAGGTTAGACTGAAAATGAAATAGTGCTAAAATTTTATAGAGGATGACCTGGGTGAACCAAATATTCATATCACTTTAATGTAAAAATGGCAATAGGCAACTTCCTGGCGGCCCAGGGTATAAGTATGCCTATCTGCTAAAAGAAATCTTTTGCAAACCCCTTTGGGCCAGGTGGTACCATCTACCAGGGTTTGGAAACTCTTGGTGGTGTCCTGCATGGATGATTCCTCATTGGCAGGACTGGGGCAGGGAAACTCAAATTCCCTCTTTGAGCTACAGGATTTGTCATCCTCTGGCGGCCTACGTTCTTGGGGAAGTTTTTTTAAATCCCCCATTAGCGGTGGCCCCAGTTATTTTTGGATCACTGTTTGGTTCAGCATTCTCATTGATGGGACTAACAGGATCCTTCTGAAGACAGGGTTTTGACGTAGAAGGCTCCATACTGGCAAGTCTTGTGAATTTCTCTAAAGTCAAATTCATTTCTGATTAGAGCGCAAAAAAACGCGGGCAGCTGGGCCTGCAGGCCGCCAGCCTGCAGGGTCCCAGGGTTCAAATCCTGTAGTTGGGGTTTCTCTATGCAGATTACTAACAGGAGCTTGTCATTTGAACAGATATTTATATTTAAAAGCCCCTTTAAATACTGCATTACTCATTTGCAAACATGTAAAGTCTTAGTGGGAATAAGGGGGTGATGAACCATATTTATTAAGCTTTAAGAAGAAACAGAGGTCCTTATATAGCTGGATATGCAGGTGGTGACAAATAGAATCCAAAAGTTGGGGGAAGCAGAGGAGGAAAAACTGTGGATTCTGGAGCTGTTAGTAAAATTCAAGGATGTTAGCCACAGCCAAGGTAAAGTAAACAATGATAACCACTTTGTTATATGTGGAAGGTGGGTTCAGGAGCAGACAAGCCTGTCTGAGTATTCAAACAGATATCAAGTGTATAAGGATGAATTCTATGATCCCCTTAAGATTATTAACAGCTTTTTTTCTTATCAATTGAATCAAATGTTTATAAATAACTAATTTAAGTTTAGATTTGAACTTAAAATCCATCATCACATCTGCTTTAGGGTCCTGGGTTTGAATCCTGTTATTATTGTCCAACTTAAAATCACATATCTATTATGGTTACTAAAACAAGATTCTGGCTCTGATATTCTTGCTATCTGGACAAAAACATTTGTTGAATATCTGGAGTCAGGAATGTAATCCCTGACATATACATGGACAGCATGGGGCTTCCCATGGTACTATATAACACTCTATACTCTTATCAAATATAATACCAATCTCCTCTAAATGTTTCCTCCTTATCTTGCTCTATACAGTAGTGTTAAAAGCTATGGTGATAACCAAAAATACCTCATATTTAAAAAAATGATTTCATATTTGAACAAAATCCAACTATCAGGTAAAAATATACACTCTGTTAACAGGGTTTATTGGCGTTAATGGGCAAAATGAGTCAACACAGCAACAAAGGGCTCACACGCAAAGCAAAACTATTCAAAATACAATCCAAAATACATTGATTCACAAACAAAATGGTGTGAGTTGACTTTTGGTGTACATATGTTTACTATGTGAATCAGTTACAAAATACACCCAAGCAAGGTGAGTCAAAACTCAATCCAAAAACACAACACAATAGTAACTCACTATGTAAACAAAATCACTCACTCAGTGTGTGCAATGCATTGTAATCAAGAATGATACCAAGGTATCTAAAATAAGACACAAAATCTGAAACATAAATTTTAAAAATATTGCGTTGGGTGCTTAATTTGGCGTAAAATCTGGAAAAATGAGTGGAAATTATTTTAGGTATTCAAAAATGGGCGTTGTAAAACCAGAAACAACTAATTAAGAAATAAAAAATCTTTAATTGGGATATTGGGTGGGAAAAATATTAATTGAATATCCATATTCAGATAAAAGCAAAAGTTAAAATTAGGGAGTAAATTAATTGAATTTTATTTAGTATTTTACTAAATTGTAAAATGAAAGGAACACAACCACAGAGTACCAATGCACCCATTGTGCGCTGCGGTTGCGGTTGCCCCTGTGGGTCAAAGAATAGACTTAGTACAACACAAGTGCCTACTTGGGAAGGAGACGGGAGAGTAGAGTTCCATAGTGACGCTGCACTGACACAGCTGGTTTGAGGAGCACAAGCTGCTAGGGTGCAGAGCACAAACCCTTGGGTCCTCAAGCTGACCCAGAAGCCCACCAAGGTTACCTTCACCAAGAAAGTTAGAGACAAGGAGGTAGAACTTACTTCATATGTGTTTGACGTTGTGTACCGGCAAGAGTCAGCCCTGTCAGCCATGCTGGAGAAGGTGAAGCCTGTACATGATACTAGCTACAAGTCCTACGTCAGTGATGGTGATCAGGAAGAGGACAAGGAGCCTGAGTTCTTCAGAACTGATAAGGGACAGTTAGTGCTCAAAAAGGTTGCAGCCTTCTACAACAAGGTGCACATGCCTTGAAAGCCTGTCACCAATTAGGATCCCAGTTCATCTGAGCCTACTAAGCCCGCTCAGAAGCGCATCCCATATATCAAACACATCATCCTGCTCAAGCTAATGCGTGAATCTGGTGACTACAAGGCGGCTGCGGCCATTGTTGGAGTGGATCCCAAGTACGCCAGTAAGACCTTCCACAAATTCATCAATACTGGCTGAGTCCTTGCCGCGGAGAAATCCTTGTGCATGTCAATTATGCTCACCAAGAAGCAAAAATGGGCAATCCGCCAGTGGATAACCCAAGATTGTCATCTTGAACTGGCAAATATTCAGGCCATGGTCAAATCTACTTTTGGGGTTGAGGCTTCAATTTTCTTTTACTACCATCTGCTCAAAGAAATGCATTTTTCCTGGAACAAGCTCAGGGTATCCCCCTATAATTGTAATAGTCCCTCCAATGTTGAGACCTGGAAAAAATACACAGAGGAGTACACTGCCCAAAAAGCCAAGGGGACAGTCAAATTCTATTACATTGAAAAATCAGCATTTGCCTTGTCTATACAGAATGAGTATGGCTATGTCCCAAAAGGCTCAAATGACAGGGTGGCTTGGCATGCTGCAGTCCGCGCCACAGCCTATTCAATGGTGTCTCTCCTCAGTCCAAAGGGGGTTGAGCTATACCAAATGATATTAGTTTGCATAACAGCAGGACCTTTCTATCATTCCTCCAATTGGTCCAGGAGTACCTGAGGCGCACAAGCCTGGGCTTCACCAACGTCATTGTGCTGGACAATGTTGGTCTCCATAAGGTGGCTGATATTCACAAGGAATTCCTGATGATTGACACTAGCATTGCAGTGGGCCCCCAGTGATTAGCCACAACAAATTTGCGCCTTCTCTTCCTCCCTGCCTATTTGCCCTTCCTAAATCCCATTGAGGAAGTCTTTGGGTGGCTCAAGCAAGTTGTCAAGCAAGGAACCCCAACTGGGACTGAAGACCTCTTTTATTTGCTGCAGACTGGGATTCACACCCTCCCAGCTGAGACTGTGGCCAAATTCTATGGCCACACTGATTCATTCATCCCTGCGTGCCTAGCCAAACAGCCAATCAATTAAAGGCTTAGTGTGTCCAACTTTTTTATATTCTCTAATTTACTATTCAAGATTTATCAATTATCATTTTATATTTAGATGTTTCCAAGCCTGCAATCACATTCAAAAGATCCATCAATAGATGTAAGTAATTTATTTATTATATATATAATTTTTTATTATGCCATCTGAGGTTATTTCAAAGACTTGATACTGGATTAATTGAATATATTTATATTACTCTTATCAAATAAATATAAAAATCAAATTAAAAAAAATTAAATGTAAAATGCACAAGTTAGAATTTATTTTATTAGCATATAATTTTATGCTTTTATGAAACTGTTTCCACAATATATTTTTCAAAACTTGTTTGCTGAAATAAAAATTTTAAAAATTTATTATAATAAAAATAATATAAATTGTAATAAAATTTATTGGAATCATATTTTTTATTGTATGTGCCTATAATAAGTCCTTCAGTATGTACCCATCCCGCAATGGAGGTGGCGCACAACCTCCACTGCCACACTGTGGACAGTGGATACACCCTGGTTAAATTATTCTTGGCAGCCAGTAAAAGGGAGAAGGGTCAGGTGAGAATGTAGGAGCAGCTTCTATGGTGGGGCTGCAAACCTGTAAATCTTTGCCAGGACCAGGGCGTCTTGTATCACGTAGTCCACCAAGTTGTACCCAGGGGGCATTCTTCCCATCCAGGGAGAGCCTGGCCTTGTCAATCCCTAGGAGGACCCCGTAAAGATCCTCCACATCAGCGCTCATCCTTAAGTAAAACAGGAACCCCAGGTAAACCACCAGATGAAGCCTTTGTCCAGAAAAGGCTTCAGTGAACTAGCACAGCTTATTGTATACTGTACTTATTTTCTTTTTATGTTTGGTTTTAGCTAAGGTCAGCTCTATGGCCACAGGAAGCCCCGTCTTGTCAGTGCTCCAGGCCAGCCCAAAGTCCGCCAGGAGGATTTTGGTTTTCTTGACAGCTGTTGTGTCTGCAACAGCCAATTTCAACACTGCACAACCAAAGTTCTCCAACAGGTAAGATATTGTGTGCTCCACTGGGAAGCAGAAGCAAGCAGCTGCATGGGCCCAGCCCATCTCCGGACATTCTTGAATGGGAGTGTCTCCAGGACGTCCCAAACAAGCTCAATGGAGTTTACACAGTAAACTCCACAGAGGAACCACTTCCTATTGACTCCCCCATCTGGGTTCTAGCTGGCAACAGAAAGAAACTAGACTCATTACACCAGGGACCAGGAAGAATCATCAAGTACAGACCAGATCACAACACCTATCTAGTAAATCTCCAAGGTGCCAAAACCCCAATTTTCAAGAAATACCACAGAACCTGTCTCTGCCTCAGTAAAGGAGAACATTTGACCAGTCTAGTTTCAACTAGTAACCAGCTCCAGGAGCATTAGACAGCAGCTGTGAAAACAAAGCCCCCTCCTGATGTACCAGCGTAACCCCTTAAGGGGGTGTCAAGGGTCTGGATGTACAGGTATTCTGGCTACCACCAACCTACTTAACATCCAGCCATTACCCGCTTTGGTGCCCTTCCAATATACCATTTGACATACCAAGAATGGTAACCAAGCAATATCACATGACTGTCCAAGTATCCAGTGACTCAAACCCATCTTGCACATGATCAACCCCTAGGTTCAATCCAACTAAATCCCTGCCACAGTCAAGTCTATATAAGTCTAAAGTATTATACAATAAAATATACTCCTCTTCTTACTTAATTCCATATTTGAAGCTTCCCCAAAAGGCGCTCCTTATCACTGGTAGCAGCTACAGTTTTTTGACCACACCCATGAGAGAGAAAATGACTGACCAAAAACCTGCCCACCTTCACTCACATACTCAACCAGGCCACATCCCAGGAGACCTGGAAAACTTAATTCCGCGCCCACAACATTGATGAAGATATACCTAGTGGATGCACCATATTTGAAGGTCTGGTCATGATCAAAGCATGTACCAAGATAATTCAATACAGTCTCTCTCTTCAACCACAAACTAATGCACAACCATCTATCACAGGTGAAGTGATCAACACCAAATACATTGTTATTGACAAATTCTTTGGTAAAAACAAAGAAAATGTCACCAACTGGCTAGACCACACAGCCGCCAAACTCTGCGCCAGCTGCATCCCCCATGAGAAATGGGTCCAGGAAGCCAGCAAGCGCCTGTACAAGGCCGCAGCTAACTGGTTTGCCACCTGGGTTGGCTCACAAACTGACAATCAGCTTGACAACTGGGAAGAGTTCAAAGTGGACATCACGCACAATTTCTGTGTCGCTGAATCCCTCCAAGACATTGCAATACAGCTCAGTGATCTTCCTCAGAAGACCACTATCACAGCTTACACCAATGAATTTGAGTAAATATGTACAAAATCCAAAACCCAGCACAAGCTGATAACGTACACACCAGAGCATCATTCATCAACAGAATTAAACCCTCTGTTGCTGCCCTCATCCGCCCAGAGGCCAACACCTCCATGCCCGTGTTCATTGCAGAAGCCAAGTACACGGAAAAATGCGCAAACATGGAATATGTGCATACAACGGCAATCGCTCCTCAAACGGAAATGGCAGAGAAAACTCTAATGGCAATAAACACCAAAATACCAACCATAACAATGGCAACTCCAATCACAGCAATGGCAATTGCAGCTAAAGCGCAAACCGCTCCCGTCCCAAGAAAGTGTCAGGGATTCTTTCCCTGACTACATTAACTCTATTGAAGGTTTTAATAGCATTATATCAGGACAAACAATAGAGAACAAAAGTCTTCTGGATATGGATAACACTGGCTTGAAGCCAGACAGGAATCAAACTCCAGACCCTAAAGAAGAGTCAAATTTTAGTCTATTTGCAACAAACAAACTTAGTTTACCTTTTTATTTGAGTTCAATTCATTCAAAATTTGCTTTTGCACCTGCTTTCAACTTTGAACTGGTTAATAAGCAAGTTGAGGATGACACTTACTGCTCCTCCTCTGATTGGCTGCTTGCAGCTCTGGAATGCATTATTCCTATATCCTGACCAAGCTCTGCACTTGATTTACGCTGAGATCCAGCCAATGAACCACTTAATTGTTCCTAGTATTGTGGCTTGTTTCTGTTGCTTCTCTTTGTATGATAACCTTGTGCATATTATTAAGGTCCAGGTCCACTGGTACATGGTAAAATTGATAATTTTAGCCATAAGAGTAATGCAACCACAATGTAAATCCTCTCTCATCCCACTATCCTTTTAAAATGTTTCAGCCTCCATTTTAAGAGTATTTAAGTGGGATATCCTTATGATTCCTACTTGTTCCAATAATAAAGTCTTTATCCTATGCCTGCTACTCATTCACCTTCTGATAACTTATTTTTTGAATTCATGAGAGTAATCTTATTCCTGTTCTGGTTTATAGCTTCCTTCTTGCCAGTGGTATCAACCTTGGAAAACCCAACACCTACAACTGACTGGTACAACTCTTCTCCATATGACGCCCATCAAAAGGAATCCCTTGCCCATGGATGGTTCAAGTACCCCTCCGGCCACTGGGGACGTAAATTCCAATATGGTTGTTCATTCACTCTGCCTCCTGCCAAACCTGCTCTGGTTAGACCTTATTCCTCCTTCTACCTCTTGACGTACGTAGTAGGATACTACCTACTTGATCAGTTCAGTTCTATGTTTGGAAGATTCTCTTACCTGGGACACCTGAGATACCTTGCAATGGTCATGGTTCCTATTGGCTTGGTAATAGCAGGATTTAACTTAGGGGCCTTGGCCCACCAACTAGGGAGCTTTTTCCCTGCCAAGTGGGTCCCTGACAGAAAGAGGACACCACTGAAGTTAACAATGCTGAAGTAGCAACCTGCTATGAATCTGACCCCTCATTCTCTGACCTCAAAGGTCTCAAAACAGAGGAACAGGTGAAATAGGAGGGGGAACCGGCTTAAGTGCCCCTGTCTCCCCCCAACTTGACAAGAAACTGTACCAAGGCACAAAATTTTCTGCTCGCATCCCACATGTCCCGCAATCCTCCATTTTTATGAACGTAAAAATTAAAGATTGCTCACAACTTCTTGTCTATCCATGCACTTACAAATCACATGCACATACAATTTTTTTGAATCTGGCGCACAACAAACCTTGGTTAGCAAAACATTTGTAACCAAGTACAAAATACCAGTTGTCAAATCCAACTTCAAATACGCCAGAATAGCAGACAAATCAAAATTTCTACTCAAAGACAAAACAAGCCCCTTCAGAATTGACCTCCAAGGCATACAAACGTCCATCAAAGGACTAATCATGAACAACATAAACTATTACATTGTAGCAGGCATGAACTGGTTCACCCAAGTGAACCCCAGCATATGTTGGAAAACAAAAACCATGACCATCAAACGCAACAGAGTCAATTTCAACATCCTCAAAGAACCCAATGACCTCATTCTAAGAGACACAATATTTGTCCAGGTCATAAACCAAGACAACTCAGAGCATCTAACCAAAGACAGTACCTCCACATAATGAGGTACACTGAGTTCAATAACATACAAACAACCAAGATCCAATGCCCAGAACTTGCGGCACTCCTAAATGAATATGCCCATGTATTCAAAGAAGAACTCACAGAGTTACCCCCCAAACAGGGGGTCAAACATGGCATTGACCTATGTAAAGCCATGCCAAAACCTGCACCCCTCTATAGACTCTCTCCCATGGAGACCCAAACCCTCGAAACACACATTGAGGACAACATAGCTAAAGGCTTCATCCGCCTGTCTGAATCCCCATGGGGGGCAGCAGTGTTCTTTATAAAGAAAAAGGAAGGCACTCTGCGTCTAGTAACTGACTACAGAGCACTAAATGCAAGCACAGTAAAGAATGAATACCCTCTTCCACTTATAGAGGATCTGTTTGCAAGACTCTCTGGAGCCAAATTTTTCTCTAGAATTGACCTCACCTCAGGTTACAACCAAGTTGAAGTAAAGGAAAAGGACATACTAAAAACTGTGTTCTGTACGCAATTTGGATCCTTTGAATGTAGAGTAATGAACTTTGGGATGACCAAAGCTCCCACAAAAATTTTCACCATGATTAATCAAGCGCTGAATGGCCTCTCAAATACATTATGATACCTTGACAATATCATCATATTCTCAAAAACAAAAGAGGAACACCTCACGCATGTCTGCAAGACACTTGATTGACTTGCAAAGCACAAATTTTATGCAAAATCAAATAAGACCAATTTATGGAAAAGGAACTCCTGTTCTTGGGCCACATTGTCTCTGACGGTGGCATCAAAGCAGATCCAGACAAAATAAAAGCCATAATTAACATGCAACACCCCACCTCCGTTAAACAAGTTAGATGCTTTCTTGGTATGGTAGCTTACCTAAGGAAATACATCAAAGACTGCGGGAAACTAACCACACCAATCAATTACTTAACTAAGGACAATGCCAAAAAGAAATTCATCTGGACACCAGAATGTGACAAGAATTTCCAATTATTAAAACAAGCTTTGATTGAAGCATCAATCTTGCAATACCCTAATAACAATGGGTGCTACAAGCTCAAGTCAGATGCCAGTGACACTGCCATTGGCGCAGTCCTGTGCATCTGCCAGCCAGGATAGCAAGACTTCCTGCCAGTATGTTACAAAAGCAGAAAACTAACTAATACTGAGCAGAGATACCCAATACACAATAAGGAATTGCTAGCAATATACCATACATACAAGAAATGAAGATGTTTTCTGGAGGACATTTAAATGTACGAGTACTAACTGACCATAAATCCTTAATCTATTTCAAAACTCAGAACGCACTTGCACAGCAACAAGCCAAATGGATGTCCCTGCTGGAACAGCTTAATTTGGACATCCAATACAAAAAGGGGGCAGAGCTGGTCACGGCTGATGCTCTCTCCAGACTATGTCAGCCTAGAGAGGATCACCCTGACCACCTGGACCCTGACTGGCCAAACCTGTACAACACTGAGTATAAAATCAAAAGGAAAGACCCCTCAAAACACCAACTGACTCATGATACATTAGTAAGGAACAAAAATTATTTCCATGTATCAAATGGCACGGTATACCAAATCATTAACAACAAACATGTCCCATACATCCCACTTGCACAAAGAGTTGATACCATACTAAGACATCACTGCCTACTAGGACATACAAAGACTAACAACCTATACCTCACACTAAAAGAGATAGTATGGTGGCCCACCCTCAAACAGGATAAAGTTGATGTTCTGAAAAGGTTCACAGTGTGTGAGAAATACACCAGCACAAAGGCTCCCCAGCCAATGGTCAACCCAGTACCTGACCCTGAACCATTCAAGATTTGGGGACTGGATGTAGTGGGCCCCCCTCCCAGAAAAAAAACCAACATTTCTTAATTGTAGCTATCAACTTTGCCACACGCTGGCCCATCTGCTGGGCAACAAAGGACCATAAAGCAGAAACCATCAACTGTTTCATTAACAAAGCAATCATAGCCAACTACGACACTCCAGACTACATCATAACTGATGGAGCAACAGAGTTATCAGGTCACGTAGTAAATGACAACTTAAAATCCAAAATCCAAAAACATTAAACACTCCACAACCTCTCCATACAGGCCACAGGCCAATGGCAGAGTGGAACACCTCAACAGCAGCTCTATCAGGACTCTAGAGAAAATTATGGATGGCAAAGCCAAAGACACATGGCCACTATACGTGAAACATGCATTATTAGTATCCTGAGTCTGCACCAATCAAGGAACAGGCTATTCACTGTTTGAGCTAACCTACAGGTACAAACCAGAAATAATCACCCGCAACAAACAGCTATACCTAAAGATCCCCCCGGGGAAACCCCCCCACAGTAGAACAAGCACCAAATCTACAACACATCTGCCTCAAAGCAAAAATAGCAGAAATAAAGAGGCTCAAAACACAAAAGGTAACCTCCACAGAGGAACCACTTCCTATTGACTCCCCTGTCTGGGTTCTAGCTTGCAACAGAAAGAAACTAGACTCAGTACACCGGGGACCAGGAAGAATCATCAAGTACAGACCAGATCACAACACCTAACTAGTAAATTTCCAAGGTGCTAAAACCCCAATTTTCAAGAAATACCACAGAACCTGTCTCCGCCTCAGTAGAGAACACTTGACCAGACTAGTTCTAACTATTAAACAGCTCCAGGAGCATCAGGCAGCAGCTGTAAAAACAAATCCCCCTCCTGATGCATCAGAGTAACCCCTTAAGGGGGGCGTCAAGGGTCTGGATGTACAGGCATTCTGGCTACCACCAACCTACTTAACATCCAGCCATTGCCCGATTTGGTGCCCTTCCACTATACTGTTTGACATACCAAGAATGATAACCAAGCAATATCACATGAATTTCCAGGTATCCAGTGACTCAAACCCATCTTACACATGACCAACCCCTAGGTTTGATCCAACTAAATCCCTGCCACAGTCAAGTCTATATAAGTCTAAAGTATTATCCAATAAAATTATACTTCTCTTCTTTCTTAATTCCATATTTGAATCTTCCCCAAAAGGCGCTCCTTATCACTTCCTTGCCCGCAGCCTTGGTCAGCTTAGCCATTCTTGGCGCAAGAAGTTGAGCAGGCAATTCTGTGTTCTCTTTCCTGGCGCACTTGGTTGGCTTGAGATGGGCATACATTTCTGGGTCATCTGTCCAGACAGACGGCGCAGAGAGGGCAAATGACTTGAACTGGAGGCCCTCAACCACATTTTTTGAATATTTAGTAAGCGCTCAATTGTCCTCTCCAGGGTGTCTGGTATTTTTGTCATAAGGGCCTTTGCAGACACCTTGTCTATTTTGTCCCTTTCAAGGACGGCAGACTTAACTCTTGCTTTGACTTTGCAGTCAATCCCTTTAATTTCAGCAAATTCTGAGTTGAAGTCTTTAGCAGCTTCTCCAATTCTCTCATTGATTTTACACTAACCTTTTCATATGTTTTATAGCTTTCATCCCAATAAAATCTGTATTATTCTGATACTATTGCCTCTTTGTTTGTCCCTGTTTGTTTTCACATTACTCCAATATCCCATTTTTACCCATTGTGTATATGTTTTACACTCATCCTAATATGTGTTGTTTGCCTTGTGTTGGCATTGTTTCCTTAATTGCCATATTATTTTTAGCACTTAAACACAGCCCCTTGAGAAAATATTAACAACAATTTGGTGATCTGCTAAATTTGAATTAGAAAATTATAGTGTTAACTGTTTTTAGATAAAGTTGTTACTGATCCAAATTCAAAACCTTAATGATAAATTTTAAGCCAATCAGGAGCCGAGTGATAAAGTGATTGTTGTGACATAAAGGGTCATTCAATAATTCTTTGATGCATGTGCGCTAATTAATATGAATGGCTGAATCTTTTGCCATTGTGCGCCATTGTTGCTGTGGCAAGTTGTTGATGGACTAGTGCCCAATTGGCTGCTGGGTTAGCACTAGTCCATTAACAACTTGCCACAGTGGCAATGGTTCACAATGGCAAAAGATCCAGCCAATCATATTAATTAGTGCACATGCATCAAAGAATTATTGAATGACCCTTTATGTCACAACAATCACTTTATCATTCAGCTCCTGATTGGCTTAAAGTTTATCATTAAGGTTTTGAATTTGGATCAGTAACAACTTTATCTAAAAACAGTTAACACTATAATTTTTTAATTCAAATTTAGCTGAGCACCAAATTGTTGTTAATATTTTCAAAAGGGGCTGTGTTTAAGTGCTAAAAATAAATGTGTTCTGGATCTAGATACATGGCATAGTAAATATATGATTTTATAGAAATAAGCTGAACATAAAGAATAAAACCAACTATAAACAAAGAGAACATGAACAATTGAAATTCAAAAAAAAGATAATATAAATAGAAAATGTTTGGTGACAGGCGGTTTATTGGGGCAGGGGAGAGTGATGCCTAGGAGGCAGAATAGCGCGGGAAGGAAGACGTAGAGGCGGTGCTGGCCTGGGGGGTCTGGGATTGGGTGGGTTGGGCTTGCGGGTTAGGGGTGTTGGTGGTGGGGGTGGAGACAGGAGGATTTCGCGTGATGGCTGCCATATAACGCTTGTTATATTCCTCATTAGTCATTGGCTTGATAGGCTGGTAGGTGGCAGTGGCCCAAGGTGGAAGGCGCTTATCCTTACGTGATTGGTTGCCCATGTTCACATGGAAAACCATTTGCGCAAACAAGTCAGCCACCATCTGGCGGCCAAACAGAAAATTGTGGTCAAGGACCCCAAGATAGAAGTTGTTGAAAGCCTGAGAGTGGCACTCCTGGAGTGTTCTCCAATATTAAAGAACACAACATTGGCCAGATGGATTTCAGCATGACCAGCTGGGTACACAGAGGCCTGGTGCCCACATTCCTGGATGGCCTCAAGGGCAGTGGAGCTACCCTCCATCTGGTGGCTCAAGAAACCCCAGTACTTGGAATTTGAGCCATTCCAGGAGTCAAGTAATCCACCAAGGATGTGGCTGTACAAGTAGCCATCAATGAAATATGGGTTTGTCCAATAGTAGACAAAACCCTTGGCTGAAACAGCCAGAAACGCACCAATGAAAGTCCCCTTCTTGACCTTCTTCCTTACTTTTTGAGTGGCGGCTCTTCCTTACACGCCAAAATCATCAAAAGCTATCAATAGCTTGTAATAGGAGATGAACATGACATCATCAGTTAGACTAGTCCAGCATTGGACCAGGGTTGATTCAATGGCAGTGTCATACGAGGAATCCTCAGTGCCATTTCATTGGCCACTGGCAAAATTGGTAAGAACCTGTATAGAAGCCACCTTTCCATGCATCCAGAGCTGCACCATGCGCTCAGAGACCCATATGTTATGGTGTGCAAGCTGTTTGCGGACCTGGGTCAAGGGAAGCTTGGGATCCTGCTGGAGGAGGTCAAGCATGATTGGGTATGCCTCAGATGTTTGTGACTTGGGGGCCTTCTTGGGCTTCTTGGCTGTCCCAATCAGATTCCCCCTGTTCATCAGGTTGTTGAATTCCTGCATGATAGTAGCTCAGGTAAGTTGCATCTGGGTGACAATCTGTTCCCAGGACAGACCCTGTAGATTCAGTGTCACAATTTCCTGAAGAATTTGGGTAGTGATGATTTGTTGCTTAGGGCGCTGGGCCAGGGGAGCTGAAGCCTGATTGGCTGTAGGGGGGCAGGTTGACTGGTGGCAGGAAGTTGTTCCAAATCAAGGTTGCCATCCTGATTGGTTGTTTGGTGGGCAGCTTGTGCGGGGGTGGGTACAGGAGCAAGGGCAGAGCTAGACACTAAGTGACTACTGAGCAAGGCAAAGCCATATGAGTTGGGGGTCAGTAACAGGTCAGCTTCCTTGTTACCCGCCTCAAAGGCTTGGGTGTAAACAGGTGCCTCCACGTTCTGAGCCTCGCCTCCATTGAAGCTGGCTTGGCTGCTGTTGGCTTGGCTGCTGGCGCCGTCAAAGATATTGCTAGTAAAAACCATTGTAAAAAACCTAGGATAAAATCACTAAAAATAGAAGTTTGAAATTTTATGATTTATTTTTATTTTAATCACCATTCTATATTTAGAAGGTTCCCAAAACCATTTCATACAAATTAGGAGCCATGAAAATGAATAAAATGCCTCTGTTCCTAAATCAGATAGCTGTTGATTGGCTGTTAAACTGTTATTTTTCTATTTTAGGCTGCTCACACTACACATCTTGTGTGACTTCATTTTGTTTCATGCTTGTGGAATCTCCCTTCTAGATTGCTCTAATTTTGTTTCGTTTTAGTCCTTTTGTTGGTGCCTCATATGAATCCTGCTTGGATTATAATATACTCCGTAATAGCATCCATCCATGTCAGGGCCCAAGGGCTTCCAACTCTGATCCATTTAAACTATAGTCTAAGAGAAGTCCTTTATTTATTACTCAGACCAAGAATGATCACAATGGGGGAAAGGGGAACTGGGTTCTTTTTATACCATTTACATTGGTCTTTGAGATTCTTCTGGATTATTCCTGAAGGTCCTTGTCTCTCTATCTGGGGGGTCATGCTAAATATTTGAAGCATCAGCTGACTAATTCTAGTCATATTTTTTTGGCCAGATTTGAACTTTGCGCTTTGCCTCAGTTGGTCATCTAAAAATACTTTGGATGGATTTTCCTCATCTGGGGCTTTCATTTGAGCGTAAGAACGTCCAAAACTGATCACTGGAAGCTGAGATATGGTTGGATTTACCTGCTTACTAATTGTTGCTTGTCTTGATTTGAAATCCAATCTCGCGACCATTTCGGGACATGCTGACAGGGTTTTTGAACTCAGCTCTTTAAATTGCCATAACTTTTGATCTAGGGTACCTAGGGAGATCATCAAGGTAGCTTTCTGACAGCAGAAGTAGCTTTATTGATCCAAGCTTTTAAAACGTGACTTTCCAAAGCCACTATGTCATGGCAGGCCATGACAATCCATCTCACTTGTTGTGTCAGTTCATTTTGTTTGTGGTTTACATTACACCGCTTGATGTTTGATATAATTTTGTATAACGGGCTAGTGAAATTTTGTTTTTGTTTGACAGTTCATTTTCTAACCAAAAATATTTAAATTATTTGAATCCTGAATCTCGCGCGACTTGGATTTTGTTCAAATCTGAAATCATTTTGTTTAAATCTGAGGTATTTTTGGTTGTTGCCATAGCTTTTAAAACTACTGTATGCTTCCAAGAAGTATATACTTGGCACCTACATCTGAAAAACAACCTTTTGTTGCAACAGTGCTGTATTAGCAAGCTACAAGGGAAAATATTTGGAAACTAGATAATTTTCTTTATTGAGGTGTATCACTTATATAGTTTGAGGGAATCTTTTAAAGAGGAACACAATTGTAATGATCAATCAATTGGATTGGACAGGATATGGCTTAATCCTTGTAACAAGTTGAGCACCAAATCAAGCTGTCCACTGAGCTGGGATTGTCACTGGGTCATGTTTACTTGTTTGGAAATTTGAGTTGTGGTTATGGGGAAGTTGGTTTGGGTGGCACAGGGTCTCTTGTGCGGAACTTTTCTGGGGGGTCAACCCTGCTGGTTTGACATTTTCAAATATGGTTCTTGAGTTCCTGATAACCTCCCTGCAGATGTACCAACCTATAATGAAACTGTTCCTCAAAAGGGCATCAAAACTGCAGGTAAACCCCCTAGCAAGGTTTCAAGTCAGAAAATACAACCCATATTAGACTTGACCCACCTAAGGCCCAAAGTCAGGATATGTCAAGCCAAGGTTGCCAACTGAGGGATCATGGGTAAATAGTATTATATAAGGGGTCAACCTATTGATCAAGAATAATACCCTGTATAGGAGGAAAGTCCATTGACCCCTGATGCTGCTACAAACGTTATATAATATCTTTCCTCTAAATCAAAGACATCGCCTATCCCAATATCATACCCCTCTTGCCTGTGGCTCTACTTAAGTAGCACAGGTACAATGTTAGGTATCCTGAATACCTCTCTTTGTTACAGATCCCCAGCCTATTCTCCCTGAAACTTGGCTTCAGGATTAGTCGTTTCACTATACGATCTTCTTCCTTCTTCAATAAAATAGAAGTGACTTTCTCTGATTATCGACTTATATTTTATCTGATTATACTTCAATGAACTATTATGAGTTGAGCTATAGGTTAAAGGTTTGTGGCCCAACAGTGGTAGTGGTGCTAGAGGGTTAACTTAGCTATGCCTAAATGAGAAGGTCGGGTTTTATACTTGTACTTGGTGATATATGTTTAAAAAGATGTCATGCACAAATATCATTATGGAAAAGAACATTTTGTTTCAATAGGTACACTGATATAATACATTTTTTTAGATAATACACCTGTGATGAAGAATGAACAATGCAGGTGTAAATGGACATTTGTTAACCATTTTTAGATGTGCTTAGCTATAGGCCTAACCCTTTATGGAAGAATAAAGGTCTAGCCATGCTATTTTCAGAGGTGCTGGCTGTTGCTCAAATTTCGCTTGTTATATCATGTGTCCTTTATCAGCCTTGATTGTCACTGTCTCTAACTTGAACAATCAAAACTGTTATTATTAGTAACATGATTGCTTCATCTCTGCGGGCTGTTCACCCATTACAGTCTGTATATGATACCCAGACTTTTCTTTCATCAGAAATGTTATCCTGTCTTTACTCGGTGCTTACAACCGTTTGCTTCCCTCGAAAAGGCACCTGCTCACTTGCATATAAGATTAGAAGAAATATTTAAAGAAAAAGAAGTAATTATATTTGTGGTTCCCAAGATTCTGTTTTATGAAAAGGTTGCTTACCGATTTGCAAGGTATGGTTTTGTAAAGACAAAGTACGTAATAGATCAACCTCAATGCTAATAATGGCACCATTGCTGCTAGCATCGTGAAAGCTTTGAAAGACAAAATCAAGTAAAGAGTTGGTTTGAAAATCATAAATTGTAGACGCCATTAAGAAACGAACAATATGTTAAAAAACTGATTATTCGGTGTAGAGTATAAAGAAAACACTGAGAGTTGAATCTATATTGAATGAAGGGTCTCTATCTAAGCTTCTTTTTGAGCAAAAGTTTGAGAAACGATAAGCGGGAAGATCAAAGTGGCGTCAGCATGAATCTAAAATCTTGATGAGTGGACTTGAAAAGAATTAATACCTTGACGTGCTCACCATCCTGCTGGATCTTCCCCCAAGAAATAGCTTCTTCAGGCTGGGCCCCTGCATCGCTGCCATCGAACTCCTGGCCAGTGTTGATATAAACGGCGTAATCAGCCCCGTTTCTCATGAGATTTGCATTGCATATATGATGCTTTACAACTCCACCTCCTAAAATAATGACACCGGTTTTCTTTTGAAAGACAGCCTCATCATTCATACACTTGATATCATTAACGATATCAATGATAAGCCCTGGGTTTTTATGGGAGTGGAAATATAACATATCGCCCAGAGACCCATCGGTTAAGGCTGGGCAGTAGACAGGTATATTGTTCTTACGTAATTAGGCTTAGAATTTATTGTCAATACCTTATATGCCCAGTAATATACACTATCGGGATGATTAATCTCTTTTCCTAACCGATTAATCACTTTTGAAGGAGTCCAGGTTACGCCCTAAACCCGTGTTAGACCATGTCTCAGTATGTGTTATGAGCTGAACGCATATACCACGCCTAAATATCTGAATCATCACCTGCTCTCTCTGTTCAATAAGCATCTGATCTAATATTGGAAGAACCCAGTCCTCAAATTTACAGTAATTGTCATTAGGAACCAGCAAGTTGCCTATTCTATTGAGCCCTTGTTTCCGCAGCGCCTTTCCTTCGAGATCGAAGGCACCAAGATATGTAGGCCCAAGGCATTTTATAAAGTCTTCTTCAACTCCGCCTGCTGTAGTTACAATGACATCGACCTGAAAAGAACTTAGCAAAAGAGGAGTAGAACGAGCTACCATCTTATTCTTGGCCAGATATTTAAAGTTCTCTCTCAACCCAGAGGAAATAAGATTGGAAGTATAGCCAAGGAAAATTTTACACTTTTGTTTTGCTCTTGCGGCTTCATCTTTAAATTCTTCTGATTCATTGGCTAGAATTGGTTCATCACTTAGACGCCAATTTCTCTAAAAGGGTTAAGATATTTGAGCGGGTATTTGGAAGTGGTAAAAAAGAATATGTAAAATGAAGGATAAACTAAATCTGAACAAGGTCAAAGTAAAGTAAAGAAAAAATACCATGTTATTAATAATATTAACCGCTTTGCCGAAATTGGTGGCTTGAAACCCGGTAGTCAAATAACTCTTGAACAATGCTTCATAGTCTACTTTCACAACAGGTTCTGTTCCACTGCTTTCCAAGTTGGCCTCAAAATCGTATCCTTCAACAATGGTTGAGCCAGCAGGCATGCATACAGAAGATTGTAGTACAGCCTGCTTTGCAGAATTCAAGGGGTCATTTTCTTTTTGCATCATGTACAGCAAAAAGGTTTGCTATCTGTATAAATAGCCTTTTTCTATAAAAGAGATACACGCTCCAAGGCTCTGCTAAGTAATCAAAGTAGCTTAAATATTTTTTATTGAGATGTGCTTCTGATTTTTCATTTCATTTGTCAAGCAGGTGAATTTAATTTAGAATTTATAATAATGTGATGAAAATTTTGGTGCCGTCGTATTAGGAATGTTCGGCTCAGCCCCAGCTAGCTTCCGACTCCGGGCCACTACAGCTAGTACCAAAATATTCCACATTTAAACACTTTTAAATAGATCTTTGGTAGAGTAACCCAGAGCCAGAAGCCGGTCGGGCTGTCAGGGTTTGGCCGAAGCAGCCCTACTTCATTCTATGAGCTATTTATTTTAATCCGACTATATGGATTTCAATCAAGAAAACGACAACCCCACATATGGCTTCAAAATGTTATATTTCTTCACGTTGTAAATCATAGCTTAGCATTAATCCCATATTTAAATATACAAGCAGCCCCAAGTGCTACAAGCACTTGATGCAAAATCTGAATTCACCATACCTATTATTTCGAAAACGAGCCATGAAAATAGCTGCCACCAAGAATCAGCTGACAAAAAGTCTGGTTTCGTGTGAGGGACTAGGGGCAAGAGGATATTCCGTCAACAGATTTTCCATCAAATTTGATCCAACTTTTTTTCATGTTGTCGAGTATATACTTCTTGGAAGTATAATAAACGAGATAAAGGGGGAAATTAAGAGGAGAATGATACTTTATTGGATGTGAATATGGGATAATATATAGTATCATGAAAAGCCACATACTGTCCATGTACGTCATGGAAGTTATGGGGCTTATCTGAGTAATGTTCCTCTTAAGTCATGAGGCTTATTCAAGTTGTGTTCCGCTTAGGATCTGGAATGTTTGATTTCTGTGATAGATAACTGAATGATAGTAGTGCCACCAACTTAATGATTAGTTGGGGAATCATTTGGCGACTCACTTGGGGAATTAATTTCCCGATAGGGAGTAATCAAAGATGTTACGACATCTCCCCCTAGGGTGCTGGAAGGTGGAACCTTGGGAATTTTCTTGAGAGTGTCAAGAATACTGGCTTGGTACTGATCTAATTTGGCATTGGGAACGGGGAGTCTATAATTGTGTTGTGCTGTTCTTGCTTTGCACAGGCGGAGGTGGTTGTAGTGCATGCACTTTAGTTTAGTTCAAGCGCCAATTCCCTTGATGAGGTAGGTATTATTGGGCTTAACCTTCATGACAATGCCTGGCCCACATAACCCTGGATCCAACATAACTTTTTATTGAGGTTGACAACCCAAATATTGTCCCTAACTTGGAACCTTTCTTGTTGTAGTGGGATTGCCTCTCTCTTGATTCTCTTTTGTTTTATGTCTTATTGGTCTTTTCTAGCACACTGTACATCAGGATCACTGCTGTCTGGCACCTTCTTAGGTAGAGGTAAATGCGGTCCTGCAGTAGTACTAACAATGGCAGACTTTTTCCCATAGACAAGTTCATACAGGCTTTTGCCCGTGTTGCAGTTGACTTGTGTTCTGCATACCATGAGTGCTGTTGGTAACATGTCAACCCAGGCTTTTGGATTGTTAGCAGATAGCTTACTGAGGGCTTCCACTAGTGAGCCATTTAGTTGTTCTACTCTTCCATTTGCTTGTGGGTGATACAGGCTGGCTGTGATGTATTTTATTCCATTCTTGACAAGGCATATATTGGTGTCAATGGCTTTAAGCTCAGTCCCTCCATCTGTGATCAGGAGGTTGGGTTTTCCAAACTTGGCTATGATTTCTTTACCAAAAATTTCCTCACATCATTTCATTTGTGTTCTTTTGTAGCTTGTGCCACAGGCCAACTAGTTGCATAGTTGATAGCTGTTATGATGTACTTTTTTTCCTTTTTTGCCAGACATTGGTCCAACAATATCCAGCGACCACACTTTTAAGGGTTGTGTGATTGATACTGGTAGTACTGTTTTGGGTGGTACTTTGGTTTGGGCGTACTTTTCACAGACTTTGCACTGTTCTAATACTTCTCAGATATCATCTAGCATGTTGGGCCACCATTAGCGTGTCTTGAGGTATTCATGCAAGTTCCTGCTACAGGTGTTTCCAAGATCTCTGTGGTATCAGAGGATTGTGTCAATCTTTTGTGTTGACAGGACATAGGGTACGGTGTCACCATTTGAGAGTATTCAGTGTAGTGTGCCATATACGTTTTTGAACAGGTGTTTGTTCTTGAGGACTTTCTCTTGGATGTACATTGGTATGCCAGGTGGGACCCCTTCTTGGAGATTCCCCATGACTCACATGCGCCAATCAGGGGTCCCCATCACTGTATAGAACATGTTTATTGTATAGCCTTGATAGGGCGTCTGCAGTAAGTATTTCCTTGCCTGGCTTGTATTCAATTTGCATGGGGTACTTCTGTATAAAGCTCATCCATTCAGCTTGTCTTCTTGATAGGTGTTGTTGTGTTTTGAAGAATATCAATGACTTTTGGTCGGTTAGCACTTTGAATATTTGTGCACCTTCCAGATAGCATCACCACTTCATCAGGCAGTGCACAATAGCTACCAGTTTTTTCTTATGAATTGGATATCTTTGATCACCATCAGACAGTTTCCTTGATTCATATGCTATAGGGAGGGAATCTTTTTCTGAAATTTGAATGCAGAGTACTCCTCCTATGGCTTAATTGGATGTGTCAGTCTCCAGCTTGTATACTCCCTCACAATTTGGATATTGGATGATATGGTTGGTGACCATGCACTCTTTTAGTTGTCAGAAGTGTTGGTCTCTTAGCAGTGTCCACACAAATTTAGTTGTCTTGTCTGTGATTGTGAACAGGGGGGCAGTCAGAGCACCCCAGTCAGGAATAAATTGGCAACCTCCAGAATTAACTCATACAGAATGGAACATCCTCCATGTCAACAATTCTCAAAATATTTTTCTTATTTTCAATATTAAAGATGATTTTTTCTTGATTGAATAATGGCCACTGATAATAGAAGAAATTTTTGATTTTTATTTTGAGCTTGTAATTGAAATTATAAGAGATAAAGCAAAAATAATTTTTGAAATTGTCAACATGGAAATGTTCCATTCTGTATGAGTTAATTCTGGAGGTTACCAAATAAATCTCTTAACATAGGCTACCATACCCAAGAAGGTATGGAATTTACTCTTATTTCTTGGTGCTGGCATTTTGGTTATGACATGTATCTTCTCTGGGTCTGGTTTGATTCTGTCCTTGCTGATAATGTGACCAAGGAATGGGAGTTCAGACAAGAAGAAGTTTCACTTTGAAGGCTTGACAATGAGTTGGTTTTCTTTGAGGGTGAGGAGGACCAGACAAACATCTTCCCAGTGTTGTGTTACTGTTGGGCTGTATATAATTATGTCTTTTAGGTATATGATTGCTCTCTTTCTGATGAATTCCTTGAAGACCTTGTTCATGAAGGTCATAAAGGTACTGGGAGCGTTTTTCATACCAAAATTGAGGGCAACACATTCAAAAGACCCATATTTGGTTCTGAATGCAGTCTTTGGGATATCTTCTGGTTTCACACAAATTTGGTGATAGCCTGCTGTTAAGTCAATTTTTGTGAAGACTTGGGACCCCCAGGGGTCAAAAAGGTCATCAGTCAGGGGCAGGGGATTCCTGTTATTAATTGTGACCTTGTTGAGTGCCCTGTAGTCTGTGACTAGGCAGAGTCCCCCATCCTTTTTTGCCACAAAGAAGACAACTGCACCAAAAGGTGATTTGTACGGTCAAATGAGGCCTTTCTCAAAGGCTTTGTCAAGGTAGGCTTTTAAAGCCTCATCCTCCTGAGGTATGAGGCGTTAAATGAGGTGTGATTTTGGGACACTTCCCTTGAGGTCAATTTTGTGTTGTATGCCCCAATCAGGTGGTAGGCCTGGTAAAGTTTCTTGGGAAACAGAAGGGACTTTGATAACTAGCTGTGCTCTGATAGGGTCTCTTTCACGCACTATCTCTGTACTCTTAAAGTGGATAAATTTATATGTGCAGGTGTTCTAACTGATTTGTCTAGGATTGGTTTCATGTTCTGTTTCCATGGTTTTCACAAATACATGGTCCTTCATTAGTGTATCAAGGTGAGTTGGGTAGACATGATGGTGCAACTTGCCTCGTTGTATGGTGAGGATAGCACTATCCTAATAAATATGAGGTTTGGTCTTTCTCATCCAATCCAAACCAAGTATAACATCATATTTGGGGATTTATATGATAGGGCCACTTAGTGTAGTCTGCACATCTTCAATTTGGGCACAGAAAGGTTTTGCTTCCTTGGTGACTGGTGTTCTCCTATTGTCTGCCATGATAAATCTTTTGATATTACTTTGGACCGTGGGTAGTTTCATGAGGTTGGCAAATCTCTTGTCAACAAGGGATTGATCTGCTCTAGTGTCAGATAGTGCTATGCCCTGATATCTTTGAGAGCAGAAAAGATAAGTGAGGAGTTTATTTTCAGTTTGGGCAGCAAACAGTAGAGGATTTCTGGAGGGTACTTGGATCCAGGTGATTAAGTCCACGGCTTGGTCCCTGTACAAGTCTTATAAAGTGGGGGAGGGCAGCTTGCCTAAGCACTCCCCTGAGCTTTTCCCTCCTTATTGATGTCTTCAGTGCTTGCTTGATAAGCTTGAGAATTGCAATTCCTGTTTTGAGGATGGGTATTATTAGCTCAGTTGTTCTGCTTGTTGGGTCAAGGGTCCTTTTTAGCTGTAGGGATCTCTTTCTGTTTGTTTCATGCAGGTTGTCAGATTTTTGTGCCGCGTGATTTCCCTCCAGTAATGCATCCTGAAAGTTCTTGCAGCAGTTCATGTCAAACTGACGTCCAATGTGTGTGGAGAGGCCATTGTAGAAGTCTAGTTTTGGTCCAGGCTTGTCAAAGTTAATGGAGTTGGGAGCTTGGTCACATAAGTATTTGTACGCTGCAATGTACTCCTCAATGGTTCCTATCATTTTGAAGGTTCCGAGTTCTGTCATGATCATAATTTCAGAGTCTTTTATGGCAAGTTTTTCCAGTAAGGTATTCTTAAACATGTACCAGTCTTTTTTGTGACCAGGGTGTTGATTGAAACAATTGCTTATAAAGTGTGAGGCAGCCCTGGTAACATGTAAAGAAATTTCACTTGCCCAGAGTCTGTGAGGATAGTCTACAAGTTTGAACTTGATTTCTGTACTGTTGGGCTAGAGGGAGGCATTTTCCTGGAGTAATCCTGCAAAGGTCACAATTTCTGCTGAGCGTAGACATTGAAATATAATGTTGGGTATCTCAGCTGTCTGCGAGGTTAGAGTTGGAGGCAGGTTCAGAAGCTTACAGGTGTTGAGAAGATTATACTGTTATGTGGGGACAAGGACGTCATTGAAAACAATAAAACCTGTAGGAATGTCTTGTCCTTCTTCATAGTCTCTCCAACCTGCAGGAAGTGCCATTTGCTGAGTTTTTTTCTTTGGAGGAATTTTCCTTAAAGTTGCGTAGGTGTGGATAACCTATCAGTGCTACCACTGTCAAGTATATACTTTTTGGAAGTATAATAAACAATATTGTTGTAAATTCAGCTATGGTGTGGTGGTTTGCAGTATACACTTAACTCAATTATAACCTATTATTAAAGACTAAGCTAAGATAGTTCTTCAGCCTAATGCATATAATAAAGTATAAATAATGTAATTTTGATTCTTTATTCATAAATCAAGGAGAGAGTTATATAGTTATTGAGGGATTAATAGGAGCCACAGAGAGCCAGGATCCTCTGTTCTACAGCCAGGTTCCTCTGTTGGCTTATCCCACTATTAACCTAATGATTTGATGATCATTAGTTAATATGACTTCAAAGTGCAACTTAGTTGATCAATAGGACTACCTATCATCCAGTGCAAGAGTCCCATTGCTCTCTTGCTCACCAATCTTAATGGATCAATGTATGTTACAGTATAGGCTAGTTCAACCAATCACTTCACGGCATTTCCCCCACTAAACTAGACATTACTGTAAAAGATACGCAACCTCTTTCAGCATAGTGAATTTCCAAAAAAGGAACAGTAAGCCAGTTGTTTACTACACAGATGTTCCCAAACAGAGAATCAGCAAAGCCCAAAGGTAAACATCCAAAATTCCTGTTGACAACATACTTGTCAACTCACCCGTGCTAGTCTCAGAAGAGGCCAAATCACTGAAATTCTAGGCGGCAAAATAGATGCAGCCCTTCATAGTTCCTATAGCACAGTCTCATATAAACCAAGTACACCATCTAGTAGCTCTGTAGCGCAAGATTCCGGCATGCCTACTTCTTCACAGCTCTCCACTATTTCCAAGAAAATAAATTGTACTAGCAAGAGCAAAGCTCCTACACCTGTGCCAACTAATAGATCCAATGAATCTGTACCCAGCTTAGTTGATCTTCTTTGAGAGTTAAACAAGGACAAAGTGAGCCCTACTCCTGTGACAGTACAAGAAGATAGTCAAGGTTCCTACATCTAAATGGTTTCTTTCCTTTGTTGGTAAAGGATCCCTACTCTTCATTTCTGTGGGCCAGTATTTATGTGGTTGACTCTTATGCTAGCTCTGGAGAACCCTTGCATGATTTCCACAAAAAGACTTGAAGTAGGGAACAGTGTTCACTGGCGTATACCTAGGGTGAAACTTGTAAGATATGCCCAGTTGTGCCTTCAGGACTTCTCCTTTGATGGGGTATGCCTAATGGACAATCAGATCTCTCAAGCTCTCAAACTTCTTGAACTGGTTTTTACAGCATGGTCTGATCCTTGGTCTGCTATTGGCCCTGTGCCATTGTGGCATGGTTCAGATAGTCATAAATATTGGTTGTGACGGGCTATGAGTGCTACCCTGGAGCTTCTTAGTTTTAGTTGGGCAGGAAGTTGTCAATGATGTTAGTTGGAAACTTGGTGCTTAGTGGCTTCAAAGTTTTTTACCATCAGAGACTACACCATATGCCCAAGTATGTTGAGTGGCTTCTTGGAGTCATGTACTCTGTAGGAGGTAAGACACCAGAGGAGTATGCACAGTGAGAGAGTCTTCTCTGGGAATGCATCTTGCTTGGACTTGCATTCCTTTATTCTATTGGCATAAATTGTGTCAACTTCCTTCCCATAGAAAAATCTCCTTTTCTTCCATTTGCATTCCACTGGCTACCTAGTGTCTGGAAAAATATGCAGCAGTTGCCAAAGTCCTCATCCAGTTGTGTCTGGGTTTAGAGGCAATTGCATCTTAATAAAGGGCCATTTGCCTGACCCATCCTATTCTCTCTTTCTATAATCCTTATCTCTTTCTTGATGCAAACATTATAACAACTCATGGACTATTTTCATTAGGGGCTTCCTTTTATGAGTTTTTATCCATAAAGGGGTTTATTCTTGATCACTTGGATCCTTTCATATGTACTACATGTGGACTTGAGTGATCAGTTGGCCTGTTTCCAGATCCTTGAGAGTGTAGCTATCTACTCCCACTTTCTAGACTACTTTGACTGGACCTTGCCATAGCAAGGCAAGTTTGCTTTCACAACCGTACCCTTGGTTACTGTAAAAGTATACCAAGCTTTCTATCTTGTATGCAGGGAGGACTAGCTGAGTTTTTACCGCATGATCCATGTCTTTTCCCTTTGTTGCCAAATTAGTAGAGTATGCCTCAGACTGTAGTTTGATTAGTGTCTGTGCTAGTCTCTTCAAATAAGTGTTGGGTATGAGAGAGTCATTGGTTTTAACTAAGCTATAGAGATGTGGAGGAAGACTTAGTTGTCAACTGTAAAGAAGCTGGAAAGGGTTTTTTCTGGTGGCCCTGTGGAATCCTAAATTGTAAGCAAAAGTAGCCGCCAGAAGATGAGTATCCCATTCTGTTTTGTGCTGATGACTCAGCTTCCTTAAGATCTGTACAAGACTTCTGTTAGTTCTTTCTACCATCTCATTTGTTTAAGGATGATATGGTATTGACAGGGTACCCCAAATACCCATAAGTTTGTTCATTCTGGGTATCATGTATCCTGTGAATCTGTCCTGTTATCTGTTAGCAATGTCTGCAGGAAGCTGTGTTTGTAGAGTATGTTCTCTAGGATGAACTTGGCTGTGGTAAGCGCCAACTGATTGGTATTTGTTTTTTTACCCATTTTGTGAGCTAATCCACTGCTACAATTATGAACTTGTTCTTGCTAGCAGTCAGTGGAAGGGGCCCTATTACGTCTATAGCAACAGTATGGAACGCAAAGCCAGTTTGGATTAAACAGTGTTGATAGCGCAAGACCTTTGGTTGCTCTATTGTACAGTCATGGCAAGCGGCCAGGGTTTCTGCTATATCTGAATACATTCCTTCCCAGTAACAATGCTGCTTTAACAGATTGAGGGTCTTCTTGATACCACCGTGACCCACAATACATTGAGCTAATACTACTGCATCTGTACGTAAGGATGGCCAAATATAGGGTAATCACTTCCCTTTATACTGTTTGAGAAGCTGTTTGCCTTTGACGCAAGTATCCACTGCAAGAGCCTTCAGAATTCTCTTAATCTCAAGCGGCTCCTCCCCCCACATAAAAAACTTTACATCAACTTATTGTAAAGTTTTTCTGCTGCTAAGGAAACCAAGGCTATGGTAGAGAGATGTGAAAGACAGTCTGCATTCTGATGCATAGCACTAGCGCAATGGATTATCTTGTAGTTGTAAGCCTGCAGCTTAATAGCCCATTGTGCCAGTTGTCCTTCAGGGTCCTTCAGGGTTTTCAATCATTTGAGTGAGGCATGATCAGTTACCACTGTAAAGTGTACTCTGTGGAGGTACACTCTGAATTGTTGACAGGCATAGATGACTGCCAAGCATTCCCTCTCAGTGACCGTGTAATTCTGTTCATGGCTATTGAGTGTACAGGAACAGTACCCTAAGTGATGGTCTTGGTTGTTATTGTCCACCTGAGAAAGAACAGCATCAATTGCTGTTAAACTAGCATCTGTGTGCACGGTGAAGGAACAATCAAAGTTAGGGTATCTGAGTACTGGCTCTGTCACTAGAGTGGCTTTCAAGTCCTCAAAAGCCTTCTGGAATCCTGCGGTCCATGCAAATTCAACTTCATTTTTTAATAAGTGGAAAAGTGGACCTCCTAGACCTGCAAAGTTTGGTATAAACCTTGTGTAGTAACCAATAATTCCTAGAAGCACCTGAACATCTCTCTTGTTAGAAGGTGTTTGCGTGTATGTGATGGCTTTGACTTTAGCAGGGACAGGACGTAGGCCATCTTTGCTGATAATATAACCAAGAAATTACAGGTTTTCCTTAAAAAAGTTACACTTTCTCAGCTTCAATTTGAGATTAGCTGCAATGAGGCGTTGAAACACTGCCTCCAAGTGGTCCAAATGTTGACCAAAAGTCCGGGAAAAGACATTAATGTCATCAAGGTAAACCAATACACAAGTCAACTTAAGGTCTGCCATCACAGAATCCATGGTCTTTTGGAAGGTTGCGGGGGCGTTTGCAAGTCCTTGCAGCATTCTAGTTGGCTGGAAAAGGCCTTGTTCTGTAATGATGGCGCACTTTTCCTGGTCTGCTGCTGGAAGATCAATCTGCCAGTATCCACTAATCAGATCCATTGCGCTGAAGAACTTTGTGCCTCCCAACTTATCCAACATATTGTCAATGTGTGGCAATGGATAGGAATCTCTTCTTTGTGACTGAGTTCACTTTGCGGTAATCCATTACCACGCAATTTGACTTGTCCTTTTTCTTTACAATCAACAGTGGTGAAGACCAAGGACTCTTGCTGGGAACCAAAAGACCAGCTGTGAGCAGTTTCTGTAGCTTTTCATTGACAATGGCTTAGTTGGCCAGGCTGCGTCTTATTGGCCTAGAGCAAATAGGAGTAGTCCCTTGTATATACAATACCATTTCAACTCCCAGAGCTTTTCCTAGGTCTTGATTGTTCTCTGCAAAGACGTCCCTGTATTTCTTAGAGAGGTGTATGTCTTGGTCTTTCTGGTCTTCTGTCAGTCCATTGAGAGAGTTGCGCAGGATTAGCAATAGAATGCTTAGCTGGTTGCACAGTAGCACAAATTTGCTAAATTCACCAAAAGGGGTGACATCTGTAAGGCTGGAGTTTTCCTCCAGCTTCATGTAGCCCAGAGTTTGATGTTTCTTCATCTTCAGTGCTTATCAGAAAGATTTACAAAGAGTACCAGGATCTCTTCTGAAGATGGTATGACAATATCTGGTAGAATCCATGGTTCCAGTTGTGAACCATTATGGAGTCCAGATACTTCACCATACATTCCTTTTGGGAAGCTGAGGCTCAGGCCTGTATTAGGTATCACTTGGGACCCACTTGAGATGGAAAATTTCTTGAGGAACATAAGGGAATACCCTTGTACTCTTTAGTGGCCAGCGGTAAGACCTTAATTTTGCGCTGTTGTAAGGTGTATACTACTGGCATGTCTCCACTGGCATACTCCATATTAATATAGTGAACCTTTTTGATAGAAAGGTTCTTTGGTCTGTTGCTGTGGTGGAACATAGGCACAGAGTGGCCCAAAATGCTTAAAGTGCTGTCTTGATGGTTGATAATAGTCCCATAAGTTGCCATGAAACTTGTACCAATAAAAATATTGTAGCTTTCATTCCACAACACTATTACTTGGGTTGTTACCACCAATTTACCAAAATGCAATGATAATGACAAGTAGGCTCCCAATGCCTTTGTTCTTTCAGGACCTGCAGTTCCAAATTACTTGTTGTAGTCCAAGTCAGGTGCAAGTTTCAGCTTCTTGACTAGCCTGGTTGACACAATGTTCCCAGGGGCTCCAGAATCCAAAATTGCTCTTACTCTGAGCTTATGAACCACTAGTTTAATGTAAGTATAGTTGTGTCTTTCTCTATAATGAGGATATGTGATTTTGATAACCTTATGGATGTCTAACCCTTTAAACTGAGCAAGAAATGACTCTAGCACAGTTGTTAACTCAGGCTTCAGAGATTTTATGGTATCCAAGTTTGTGAGACTTGTACCAACCTCAATAGTTGAGACAACTTTTTAACACTGTTACTCTTTTGAGTGACCTCAGTGTATAGCATGGAAAGTTGTTCAGAATAAGGTATAAAGACAGTATCAACAGCTTCTTGGGAAGGTAGGCTTTTTGTACAGATTGCCTGTTTCCTGGTGACTGCTTTGACAGCTAAAACTCTGTGAAGCAAGTCTTCATTTAATTCTTCTTTATCAGACAAGTATCTTTCAGGACAGGCTTCTTAGTCCAGCAGGCAGTTATCACAATCAGAAATGTTGGGGTCTGGTTCAATAGGTGGAGAGGGTTGGTTACTACTAGCAGTCAGGGTTTTCTCCTCAACCTGACTGCTTAGCAGTTTTTTTACTCTTCACTATCTTCTCTGTCCTTGTCTTTTTCTTCTTGGTTGTCATCTTTGCTGTCTTCCTGGCCCAAGTGACAGACATTGGCCTTGGGTTGCTTGCAATCCAGAGAGAGATGCCCTAATTATCCACACTTGTAACATGTGTGATTAATTGCAGTGTTGTTGGTTTAGGGTGTAGCATTGATTGTTGGTTTCTTCAAGGGATCCTTCTCCCAGCTCTTGCCTTTGGGTTCACTTGACAAAAAGGAGATGTTTTTTTTAGTCCGGGAAGGGAACCTTGAACTGCTCTTTAAATGACCCCAAGTGACACATTAACTCTGGTACTGATTGAGCACCATATATACCAGACTTGAGTACAATATATAACTTGTGTTTAGGGCGCACATAGTTCAGAAGGGCTTCTTTCACGTCAACAAAAGTAGCTTCTCCCATAGAAACTAGAGTATGCGCTTCCAGATAGAAATGCTCAAAGAACTCCATTAGTCTTTCCCCCTTCTTGATCTTTCCTTCTGTAAACTTGATTTTACGGCAAAATAGAGCTTTCTTGCTACCAAACTCAGAAATAAGGGCCCTTGACACATTATCATAGGTCCAGCCTTGTTCTGGCAGTCTTGGCATTATTATTGTCTGAGTTTCCAAATCTAGGCAGTTAAAGATAGCAGTGTTCTTCATGACATTGTCCGCACCATACATTGAGTTATTGTATAAGCAGAGGAACATGTGAACATTTGCTTTCTTGTCAAATTTGAGCAGATTTGTTGGCTTAAAGTTCTGAATCACAGAAGAGGTGCTAAAGTTGTAGCTTCTTCTGGGCGGAGGCAATGTATTCCTCTGGGTTGAGGCACGGAATTGCCCTTCAGAAGCTGCCTCCCTAGCGTTATTGCTGGTCCTGGAAGTTGAAGCGGTGGCCCCTGGTAAAAATGTCTTGCTACTATTCAATACTGGTTTAGCCACATAGACCTTCTGCATTGTTTGGCATATGTTATCTTTGTTGCTTTAATAACTATGAAAAGAGCAACGGTCTTCAGACAGCACCTGTCTATTGGTAGAGAGGGCACTCAGACTTCTTCTGGGAGTGGCCTGTGGTTCTGGCTCCAGTCTTTTCTGGTGTGTGTATATCTAAAGTAGCTGCTCTAATTGGCCTTGTATTATCAGAATATTGCTACGTTGCAATTGTACCTCTCAAGCCAGATCCTTAATTGTACAATTGGCTACGTGTAATTTATCTTCAAGTTTCTCAATACAAAATTCCTGTTTATCAAACAACACACTGTTCTTTTCCTGTGTAGCCCAATGGCTACTACCTAATTTTTCCAAATTGTTGTGGTTTTCTTCTGTGAAATTATAGTTATGGTCAATCAGCTTTACAAGTTTATGGAATTCCATGTAGAAGTGGCTACAATCATAAAGGGATTGTCAAAGGCCTTTATCAATTTTGCTAACGTGTTTGGACAACTCCTCCATGTCCCATTGGGCAATGGCAGTGGCTTCCTTGTTATATTCTGTTGAAGGCCCATCCTTGATTATTCTTACTTAACAACAGAGCAACTCAACCTCACTGCATAAATAGGAAAAAGTAGCTTCTGCCCCTTTGACATGATGGGTCACTAGCCAAGCCAATTTTTATCCAGTCCTTTGAGTTCTAGCATAGTTCCAACCGTTGTGGCCACATAATTAGTCAGGCGTTTCTCAAGCTGTGAGGACCAAGTGGCAGTGTAGTTCTGATGTCCAGACAAGCTATTGATATGGTGGCTGATGTTGGCCATAGAATCTACAAGCTTGTTGTAAAGGTGTCAAAGTAATTCCTGTTGGTTATTGATCAAGTTTCCCTGATGTGAAATAAGAAAAAGTTGATACCACAAGTGAATATGATTGTGACAAATAGCGGAGTGTGAAAAGCTATGGTTGTACTCCTTTGCTTGCTTGATTGTTTTAATCTGTAAACAAAGCTGGTTAGGAGTGATCCCTGTAAAGTTTTGGAATTTCTCCTTTGCAGTTGTGCCATATGATGGTAATACCACCAAATTCTTGTGTACTTCCCTGTTTTGGTAAGCACTGTGGTCCATGCTGCCTATGGCCTGCTCCAGCTGCTGATGGGTAGGCTTTGCATTCCCATCCACTTCTAGTGGAATTGGAACGTCAAGGTGCAAGGAGGAGTGGTCCTCAATCTGGTGGGGGTGTTGCACGTCAGTCATGAATTGACCAAACACAACAGATTTGCTAGGTAGACCATCCCTTGTACCAGCAAGGCAATTAATCTACGTAAAGAGCCCATTGGGGTGATCCTGAAGATGGTGGAGGAAAGCATGGAGAAGGTTGTCTCCATCTCCTCTCTGGTCAAAAGACAAGTCCCTGGCAGGGCAACAAGTAGCATTGGACTGTTGCATGCTTTAGTGAGCACCAAATGTTGTAACTTCAGCTATGGTGTGGTGGTTTGCGCTATACACTTAACTCTATTATGACCTATTATTATTAAAGACTAAGCTAAGATAATTCTTCAGCCTAATGTGTATAATAAAGTATAAGTAATTTAATTTCAATTCTTTATTCATAAATCAAGGAGAGAGTTACATAGTTATTGAGGGATTAATAGGAGCCCCAGAGTGCCAGGATCCTCTGTCAGCTTAGCCCACTATTAACCTAATGATTGGATGATCATTAGTTTATATGACTTCAAAGTGAAACTTAGTTGATCAATAGGACTACCTATCATCTAGTGCAAGAGTCCCATTGCTCCCTTGCTCACCAAGCTTAATGGATTAATGTACGTTACAGTGAAGGCTAGTTTAACCAATCACTTCATGACAGAGATAAAGAATAAAATTAAGAAGAGAATGATAATTTATTGGATATGAATATGGGATAATGTATAGTATCATGAAAAGCCACATACTGTCCATGTACATCATGGAAGTCATGGGGCTTATCTGAGTAATGTTTCTATTAAGTCACAAGGCTTATTCAAGTTGTGTTCTGCTTAGGATCCAGAATGTTTGATTCTTGTGATAGATGGATGAATGATAGTAGTGCCACCAACTTAATGATTAGTTGGGGAATCATTGAGTGACAAGCGTGGGGAATTAAATTACCAAGAGGGAGTAATAAAAGATGCTACAACAATATGTAAAATATTTAACTTTACAACATTAAAAAAAGTTCAAAAATAAAGAAATCACATCCTATAAAAATTATTATTTACAACTTTATGTGTCCTTATCTTATTTCATGGCAGTTAATTTAATTAGATTTTTATGAGGTAAAGATTTAAAATCAAGTCCCTTAAAGACAAAAAATATAATTAAATATATATATGTTTAAAGAATAGCTTTTATTAGTAAATAGAGTATTTTTAATTTTTTGTTTTATGTAAAGTTAAATATTTTACATATTAAGAAAAAAAGTTGGATCAAATTTGAAAGAAAATCTGCCAACAGAAAAAATTGATGGAATATCTTCCTGCCCCAGGGACTACCCATCATGCCTGTGCTCCACCAGCTGTTAGACTGGATCAAGGTGGTCTTTATGTAAGAGCCAAATAAAAAATTTGCCTCACTTTCAAGAGATATGAGATTGCGAGCCTCCAGGGGTCCATTTTTCCATATATGAGACAACAGAGTTTATAAGTCCTGTGAGTATTAGGTAGGCTATGATCAAGTACCCAGCTATTGGATTGGTAAGGATACTATTTAAGCTAGCAGTGTTATAAATGTGCTTTATTAGCAGAGTTACACAGGGAAATGATTGTAAACCAGATAATTATCTTTATTGAGAGATATGACTAATATAGTTTGAGTGAATCATATTAAGAGAAACAAGATTGTAAGATCAATCAGTTGGATTGGGCAGGGGGTAGTATGATCCTTGCAATGAGTGAAGCACCAAATTGAGCTATCCACCAAGCTGGGGGCTATCACTTATTCTTGTTGCTGGGTTTAGTAATTTGATTTGACTTCCACATTTGGCTACAGGTCATGGGGAAGTCAGTTTTTGGGTCACATATCCTCTTGGGCAGAACCTTACTGGGGTTTGACACTGCAGTTTTAACACACACCCCAGCTGAAGGTTAGGCTCCTCCATGAGGAGGTCTGCTTGAAGGTTGTCATGGGTGTGGGCTCCATGTTCTACCATCTGCTTGGTTGCTGGGATGATGGCCTCACATTGTATCTGACAGGCCTTGCATGGGCAGAGTCTGCTGTGGTGCAGGGCTTTGTCTTTTTCTTCTGCCCAACCCTTGTACCAGGTAATTATTGTTGTCATTTGCCTTTAGAACAATATTGGGGCCTATTTTTTCTGGTTGTAGTTTACTCCTGTCAGTGTTCATTACCCAGACCTTGTCACCAACTTTGTGTCTATTTTTCAGAGGGACAAACATGTATTGTAAGCGTTTTTTTCTCTGTCTATTTGATTTTTGTTGGCGCAGAGTATCTGGGGTCTGTTCTAGGAAAGACTTTGAATGGTATCCCTAGCTTTGGCCCTGAAAGAGCTTAAAAATGTTTGGCTGTGTGACATATACTAGTTTGAAGAGGCTCCTCCCAGTGGATCTTTTCACTCAAATGTGGCACACAAGGGGTGTAGTTGCTAGTTGTTTGGGCTAGCCCTCAGGATTTCTGGCAGTGAGTATGGCAAGGGCTTTATCAGGCTATCATTTAATTGTTTGACTCTGCCTTTAACTGGTGGGTGGTAAGGAGTGGTCACTGTATGCTTCACACCCTGCTTGGTGAGGTATACATTTGTGTTTTTTGGAGGTCAATTCCTTGCCTCCATTGGTAATCAGTAATTCTGGATTTCCAAATTTACTGATGATTTCTTTGTATATAAATCTTTGCACATTGTTACCAATGTGAGCTTTGATATCCTGCGCCACTAGCCACTTTGTGGCAAATTCAATAAGGTGACTATGTATTTCTTGTTGTTGCCCTTTACTGGCATTAGGCCTACAATATCTAGTGCCCATACCTTGAAAGGCAACTGTGTTCTGATGAATAGCACTGACTTGGGGGAGTTTCACTTTTGAAAAAATTGCAGACCTCACAATGCTTGAGAACTTCATTAATGTCTCTGTACAGGGTAGGCAACCATGCTTTTTGCTTTAGGAATCCATATATATTCCTGCTCTTGGTATGGCCAAGGTCTCTGTGATAGTGTAAGATGGTGTCCACTATTTGATTTGTGGGTACATAGAGGATGATTAATCCATCTAACATCTTACAGTGTAAAGTCCTGTAGACGTTGGTGAACAGGTTCTCATTCTTAAAAGCAGTATCCCTTGTTATATCAGTGGTATCAAGGGAAGCCTTTATCCTTGGTTTGTAATACCAGGAGAGGCCAGTCAGGGTCTAGTCCATTTTGTCCTCTTGAAGCTCATACATAGAGTTGTGAGAGGGTGTCAGCAGTGACTATTTCCAGTCCTGGCTTATATCAAATGTTCATATTAAACCTCTCAAGGAACACCATCCAGTGTGTTTGTTGGCAGGAGAAGATTTCTTGGATCTTGAAGTATATAAGAGACTTTTGGTCTGTAAGGGAGGTGAATTCCTCTTGCCGCTTGAGGTAGCAGAACCATTTAACTAGGCAATGGACAATAGCAAGGATTTCTTTGTCATGAATAAGGTAAAAACACTTGCTGTCTGTCAGCTTGCAGTATTTGTATGCAACTGGTAAGAATTCCCTATAGTCTGTTTTATTTGGATTACACCCCCTATGTAGGCATCCAAGACAGCAATCTCCATCTGATAGTTGCCATCTCTTTTTAGATATTGCAATATGAGGGCAGATATCAGTTTCTCCTTTAAGCGGCAGAAACAAAGGTCTTTCTGGGGAGTCCATTAAAATTTGGACTTGATTCTGGTGATGGCAGAGAGGGGGGCCATTAACACACCGCAGTTTGGGATAAACTGTCATACATAAGCTACCATACCCAAGAATGTCCTGAGCTCTTCTTTGTCCTTAAGAGGGGGCATTTGACATACAGCTTGGATTTTCTGTGCATCAGGCTTGAAGCCATCTTTGAATATCACATGACCTAAGAAGGGTAGCCGCTCACAATAAAACTGACACTTTGATGGTTTATCTAGTAGCTAATGTTGGGCCAATGTAGCAAATATGGCTTCTAAGTCCTTATGGTGTTGTTCTATGGTTTGGATATAAACAATGATATTGTCTAGGTATATGAGGACATTTTTTTGGATGTGAGGAGCAAAAACCTTGTTCATAAATTTCACAAAGTTCAATTGTGTGTTTTTCATCCCAAAATTAAGGACAATACACTTGTACGGCCCATATTTAGTGTGGAATGGGGCTTTAGGAGTTTCTTCCTTCTTTATTTGAATCTGGTTGCATCTAGCTGTTAATTCAACTTTGGAGAACATGGTTGCATCACCTAGCGCGCCAAAGAGATTGTCAATGAGAGGTATTAGATAGAAGTTTCATATAGCAACTTCATTCAGGGCCCTGTAGTCAGTGATCAGTCTCAGGAACCCGCAATTTTTTCCACAAAAAAACACAGCAGCCCTGAAGGGTGACTGGGAAGGTCTGACAAGACCCTTCTTCAGAGCCTTCTTGAGATAGACACAGTACATATTGTCCTCATTTAGGGTAAGTTGGTATATGGGGCATGCTTTGGGTACTGCCCCTTTTAGTTGTATTATGTGTTGTATGTGCTTTTCAGGGGAGCCTGGTAAGGCCTCTTCAAATACCTCTGGATGCTGGGCCACTATCTCCTTGTCTTGTGGTGTGATGGTATCTTGTTTGTCCTTGAAGTGTATGACTTCATACTGAAACAAGTTCCATTTGATTTCTTTAAGATTGTCTTTCTCTTCTTATGTCTCTGTTATGCACACAAAGACATTGTCTCTTAACAGCTGGTCTACAGTATCTGAATGGATTTGGTGGTTTATGCCTTCTCATTTGATGATTAAGACTGAGGTGACCCAATCCATGTGTGGGTTGTTTTGTCTCAACTAACCCAAGTGTCACATCAAATTAAGGGAAGTCAATGACAGGTCTTTGGATGATGGAGTGCATGTTTTCTAGTGTAATGAAAAAATGGGCAGTTTCTCTAGTAAAATAAAAGTGTTGTTCATCAGATAAAACTACAGTTTTAATTTTCAAAGGATTAGTGACTAACTTTAACTTGTTCACAAAGTTGCTGCTGAATAGAGTACAATCTGTGCCTGAGTCCAGAAGTGCTGAGCCTGTATAGCTTTGAAATCCAAAGTGGTAAGGCATCAGTTTATTGGGGTGTCTAGTGATCATGTAGAGCACTGGATCTCCAGAGGGGACCTGGATTATAGGGCACTGGTTTACGTTCTCAGGTTGATACTCATTGTTTGATGGGGCTGATACTTGTCAGGGAGATCTTAGATTGCTCATTGCTCTCCCTGAACTTTTCACTCATCCTGTTTGCCTTGGGTGTGATAGATGGGGGCTAAAATAGCTAAGTTTGGCTCCCAACCTGGTGAGACAAACCACCAGGATGCCACCCAGTGAATTACTGGGACAGCTGCTCTAAAGGGGGACCAAAATAAGGACAAAGGGGACATCTGAGGGAAGAAAGCATCTATAACCATCAATACCAGGCCTGTAAGCAGTCAGGGGGTACACATAGGTGTGTACTCCAGAGCAACAGATGGATCCTGAGGGGCATAATCCTCCTCTTTCAATTAATGAATGAATGAATGAATGAAAGCCACAGCATTTCTCACAACTGGGGAATCGATTGTACCAAGATCTGGGGAGTACAATTTGATTTCATTGAAGGTAAGACTTTTGATCAATATATCCCTAGTGAAGAGCAGGTCATGGTCCCTGGCTAATAGATCATCAAGAAGTTACAGAATCCTAGAAGGGTTCTCACTTGCAAGATGGGCAGATGAGGAGAGGCATCCCCGGAGATCATGAAAAGTGGACCATATAAAAAGTAACACAGGGACTAGAGAAAATACAAAAAACTTGAGGACAGAGAAAAGCATTTTCAGAATCTCTGAAAGATTTGGAGTCATGAGAGGGAATTTCCTAGGCTCAAACAGGAAATTTCTGGTTTTTGGGGGTAGCTGGGAGGAGAAGCAGTTGAACAGTTGGTTCTAAGCTTAGAAAGAACTTGGGAATGACCGCTGGAGACTTTGCTGTCAAGATAAATGAAGATGGGTTCAAATGAGAGCAAAAACAAGGTAAAATCAATATTGTAATAATATTTATACTACCTTTTAACTTAGAATTCAATTTTGAAGTCAGCTTTTAAAAGTAAGCATGAGTAAACAAATAACTATACACTGACACCAACTCTAGAAGCTTTGTGAGACCAGCCAAGAGCAACAGGGACGGTGTAAAGGTAATAAACAAAAGTGTCTTACTAACCGTTAAACTAGAGGACTCAAAAGAATCCCAAGGTTTTAAAACAAGTTGAAAAAACAGAAGTTTATTTAGAATAGAGGATGAGCAAGCAGGGTACCAAAAGTCCCCTTTCTTGATTTAAGGGATAGGATTTAGGTTTGGATGGTCATCTGACATATCCTTGTCATCTGATTAATTAGGGGAGAAATTTTGCAGAGCAGGTTCAGGGGGACTGGAAGGTTTCACATTAATTTCCATCTTATCTTCTGATTGGCTAGCTTCCTTGGGAGGTTTTGAGATCCTATTTCCTTCTGATGTATTTAAGTTTATGAACATCAATGTGGCCTTTTTTGATTGGTTATCCCTGATTATTTTTAAAAGTGGGTGACATCAGGCTAACAAATAGTACAAACTTATCAGTGTTTCCTCCTAGGGAGGGCAGCAGAGGTGAGAGAATCATCTGGATATGCCAATATAAATCTCTTGTCTATAGTGTGTGCCAAATCCCCAGAAGAATGGAGCAGTTTGGTGGAAATTTGGGGGGTTCTCTTAGTTCAACAGGGAAAGATTGTTTGGGCCAAGGCCAAAGGGGGGAGTAACTTTAAATTGGGTGGTAGTGACCCGGGAGTGGATGCAATTGAACTGGCTATTGTCCCCATTGTTATGGCCATTAGATGTCTGAGTCTTTTTGTTTGTGTTGTTGCCAGGTAGAGGTTGTCTGGAATGTCCCAGGGGTAAGAGTCCTTGGGTCTCTCTCTTCCAAGTCTGCGCCTTGTGTAGGGTGTTGTCATGGTAGTAAATATTTTGGCTGGGATTGATTTTCCTAAGAAGAAGCACTACGCAAAAAAGGAAAGCTTCCAAACCCTTAAAATCAGCTGAGGATCTTAATCAGGTTATTGAAAAAAATGGGTAGTGGCTTCCCCAGTGGAAGAGCTTATAAAGCCTGTAAGATTTGCCCCTGAGAACTTTGCTGCTTTGAAATTGAGATAATTTCACCCCTTGTGCTATGACAGTTGACTGTCTGCCCGCCTGAAGGAACCAGATTATGAAGTCATTAACAATGGTGTCAAAAAGTAGACAAAGGAGGTGAAAACTTTTCCTGTCAACCAATCAGAGGTTAGCACAGATTTGAAGGATCCTTTAACACTCCTCCTCCCCCAAGCTGAAAGCTTGTTTTCAGATATTCTTACCTACCTGCAATAAAGACTATCCTAACTCTAAGTAAACTCATCAATATGGCCTAGTATGTGGGGCTCCAAATTCCCCATTATTTTGTACTCCAGCCTCCTCTTGTATTGATTGTGAAAAGCATCAGTAAAAATGCATATATCTCTAACTCTGTTTTCAAGTAATCATTACTTTTCTGTTTCTCATTTGCGCTTCTTACTTGCAGTTTCTGCGCTCATTTTTGTAGCTTGTTTTGTGCCTTCACTTTGCAGATTCATTGGCTTTAAGTTTCAGTGTACCTTTCTCTTGGAAGCCTTGATGATGGTGTGGGGTCTATACCCTCCCCAATTTAATTTCCACTCTAAAATGATTTATACAGCTTTAACAGCATTGGATGTTTGTTCTGCTTTATCTTCCTTGCAGTACAGACTTTGGAGATTTGTCACTTGGTCTAATTTAATGTTTCTCATGATGTGTGGTTTGAGAGTGTTGTAGTACATAAGATGTGTTGCAGGGTTATCAAAGGGCAACCTCCAGAATTAACTCATACAGAATGTAACATCCTCCATGTTGACAATTTCAAAAAAAATTGCTTTATATTTAATAATTTAAATTAAAAGCTCAAAATAAAAATCAAACATTGCTTCTATTATCAATGTCAATTATTTAATTAAGAAAAAATAATCTTTAATATTGAAAATAAGAAAAATAGTTTTGAAAATTTTCAACATGAAGGATGTTCCATTCTGTATGAGTTAATTCTGGAGGTTCCTATCAAAGGCCATCTCAGAGGGAGCACATAGGTGCAGCTCCTTGTAGGCTCTTGTTAAATCCTTCACTGTACTGATCTGTGTTAGTTTCTTTACTTGGCGGATAATCATGAGTGCAGTATCCTTCATCACAAATTGAGCCAAGAAGACTTGCTTGAAGGTGTCCCAGTCCTTCTCTGTATGATTCTTGTACCACTTGTTGCATCAAGTGTGTTGTAAATTGCGCAATTAATGCTATTTTGATATGGCCTTCTGATATTGATAGCTGCAAAGATTTGGCTAGGTTTGATTTTGATTTTGGATATTCCTTGCCTTCTGTAAATGGGGCTGGTCCAATATCCACACATTCCAGATTATTTTACCTGTCTGTGAATGATCCTGATATGACCTCATCCCAACATGACCCCCTCAGCCACTCTGTCTTTCTAATGAGTGATCACTGTCCCTTGTCTACTATTTAAGTAGAATCATTTCTCCTAATAAAGACAAGTTTATCCACATTTGTGTTGGCTTTAATAATCTTCAAGCTTTTTCCTGTCCTTTATGCCAAAAGGACTTTCACATCTTTTTTCCAGGAAATTAAGGTATGTGCCCTTAATTTTGCCCTGAAGGCTAACCCAAGGCTAGCTTTGAACCTCAAATCTTTTGTTATAAAGATTTCCTGCTGTGTCATCTTGGATGTTGTCCCCAGGAGCCAAACATGACAAAATGATGCATACTACAGGGGCTGCAAGCCCCTTGGTTACCCTGTTCTCACATGCATTCTCTGGTCCTTCTCCCTTTGTTTCTGAAGTACCCAAGCAACCTAAAGTTTCTAGTCCCCCTCTAGAAGAATATATCACCAATGCCCCCTCAACTCCTATGGTATTGGTTCTGTTCCCCAGGCCTGCATGGGCCCCCTTCCAGCTTTCTTTCTCAATTACAAGCAAGCTTGTGCTGCCGCCTGCTCCCTTCTCCACTCTGGCACTGTGGCAATGCACACTATCCCTGGTCTCTGTCCCAGGTACACTTCCAAAGACCTGTATACCTTCCTTTTGAACTTTGGTCTCCCCCTTCACTGATGGAGTTCATGGATACAATTGGTGTGTTGATCAACCAGTTCATTCAACCAGCCTTGGTTCACCATCAACTTACATTAGGATCCCAGAATCAACTATTAAATGCTGTAACCACCGCTGTCTCAAACAACCATGCTCAGAATATGGCATATCAAGAATGGTCCCACAGTCTCTTTGTGTGTATTTCTGATAACCATCGTGATTCACTGGCCTCTCATAAGTATTTAACCTCCTACCTGAATTCCCTTTGTTCCTTGCTCCCTGGATACATCAAGGACCAACTATGCAAATTGGATGAGCATCAAGCAGCATGGTGTGAGAAAATTGAGGCCTTTCTGCTAAATGATCGCCAGTATTTTGAGATTCTGGTTAGTGAACTTAACCAATTCAGGGAGCATGTCAATTTGTAACTTGAATTGGTGAGAGCTCATGTTGATACTTGGGGCCGCCATCTGCAGCATCAATACGGTCTGGATAAGGCTGCACTAGGTGACACTCTATACCAAGTGCAAAATTATGTGGACAATAGAGTAGCGTCTATTGAGGTGACTCCGCCCGCTCCTCCTGTTGAGGTCCCATCTAATTTTGAAACCAAGGTATGGGAAGCAATAGCTAAACTCAAGGCTACTCCATGACTTCAAGCTTCTGTTCAGAACCCCCCTCCATTCAAACCTATGCCTGACCCTTGCATTGCCTCAAAAATGATCAAGTGGCTACCTTGCAAGGTGAAATTGAGTACTTAAGACAGCGCTTCTGTAATTTTGAGGACTTGTCATATGAATATGAAGATGAAGAGGAAGGTGAAGTTGTTAATACTCCCACTCATGGCAATCATGGCTGCTGCCCTGGTTTGGAAGGCCAACCCCAGGTCAACTGCACATGTGCACTAGATCAGCTTGAAGAAGTAACAAATGATGTAGCTGACAGGCAAGACACATTGGAAAGGGAGGTACAAAACCTTTCCCACTTTACTGAGACACTGAATGGACAAGTTGTCCCCTTGGTTGCTCAGACCACTTCCCTGACCACCTGCCTCAATGGAATCACTGGCACCTTGGCAGTACAACAAATTAAGATTGAAAAATTTGGAACTGCTGCCGCCACTGCTAGGGATATTAGTGGACAGAACAGCTCTACCTTGGATACCCTAGAGGAAAGCCTTTAACTTCTCTGGGCTAGACAACCTGCTGCTGAATCCAAGTTCTAAGGCAACCCTCATATTAACGTCCTCAACCCTGGTGAAAATAGTCAGTCCTTGTCCATTGACCCAAACTACAAACTGACCTTCAAGCAGATATTTGATCCTAAAACCTCTACCATTGCTGCCTTTCTAACAATTTACAAAACTGCAGTGTGTAGGGCTACTGACAAACTCAAAAAGGAACATATCCTCACCTGTCTTCATCCCACATGTCAAGAAGTAGCAGTCCTCAAGCTCCCCTTCATTGTCACTTGGGAAGACATGAAGCGCCTCCTTATTGAGGAGTTTGGAGGAGATCTCAGCTTGGAGGTCAAGAAGGGTGCATTTATGCACATCACTTTTAAGCCCAAGAAAACCCTGGCTGAGTTTGCAGATTTTTTCTACATTGAAGGCCAGCAGTTAATCACTAGTTGAAAGTTAACTCCCCAGGAAGCCTGCATGGCTTGTTCAAATGCTTTGAAAGTGAACCAGCTTCTATGCCTACACTTTAACGCACACAAGGCTTCACTCACTTCCATGAAGAGTATTAAGACGCTCTTTCAAGACATGTATTTGACCCATGGAGGTACGGTGGTACATGAAAATAAAGCCAGTAATTCTGGGACTATCTCTTGTATGCCGCGCATTATGACACTGGGTGCTGGTGGACAGGCTAAGAGGCAAGGTTGTCATAACTTTGGCCAAATAGGGCACCACTTATGTACTTTCACTAATCCCTGAGTGAAAGGTTGTGACCCCAAGGAACAGGCAGGAAAAGAGAGGTCAGCCTAGAAACAGAGAGGCTCTCTGCTGACCAATCTCCCCCGTCTCCCCCTGATCCTCCTTCTGATGAGGAAGCTCCGTCTTCCTCTGGCCCAACTATCCTTCATCTATTTCACAATCTCTCCAGTGATTCAGACCCTGAAGATTCTGATAGTTATGGCTATTATGTTTTGGCTGTTCCAGAAACTATCTCTGTCCCATACAAGCTTTGCTCTGGGAAGACCACCACCACTTCCTGAGTACCTGCAAGTGAAGCTAAAGCCATGGTGTCTTGCCCTTACCTAACTCAAACCCATTTACCTCCTGTCTTAGTTGAATCTTCTGAGGAAGCAGCCAAGATAGCTGAAGCTCTCTTCCAAAATGTGACTGTATCTCTCCCACTGCAGACTGTGTATAAGGAGATTCCTGTATTACAGTACATGCTAGCTAAATGGGAAAAGGAGCTAGAGGCTGTGCAAGATGTGTTGGTAGTCTTGCCCCCCTTTGGGAAAGATACAACCCACGTGGAATTATCAATCCAAAAGGTTAAAATCAAAGCCATCTTGGACATGGGTTCTCCAGTCAACGTAGTATCTTCAAAACCAATGAAGAAACTTAAGCTGTCCCCTGGCCTCAACTACACTCAGTTGTATGGCACCGCTGACATGGCACAAACGCAGGCCATTGGTGCCTACTCCACTCTATCCATGAGGTTTGGGAAACTCCCCATTGCTTCCCCTGCTGTAGTCTTTGAAAACAAAAGCTATGACCTTTTGGTTGGTACACAATTCTTTTGAGAGTATAACAGGATTGTGAAATTACAAGATAGATATCTTTTGCTCTTAGGATATGAGGCCCCTTTGATTTTTGAGGAACCTCCACGCCTCCCAGGAAAACATCTTAAAACTTGTTTGCTTGAGTACCCCATGGGTATCTTCTCTCTCAAGTATAGGACTCACTCCTCCAACATGTGCACCCCTCTTCCTTCCTGCCCTGCGGAAGAAGGGGTACCTCTTCTAGCACCAGCAGCTATCACCATTCCCCCAGGCTCTCAAGTGGTGATTTATTCCCAGATTTCTTACAAACTACCTGAAAAATTGTTCTTGGAACTCTACTCACCTGAATCCCTAAGCCATAAGGAGCCCTGCCTGTGTCCTGGGATTCTAGATCAAACCCACAAAGAGCCCATACAATTACTGCTTGCCAACCTGACAACCCTACCCATGCAGATGACCCAAGGCTAGGTTGTAGGGCATGGCCGTATACTGGGAGCAGAACAATTGGCTTCCCTCTACCCCTTTGGAACTTTTAGTGATTTCAATCTACCTGAAGAAAATCTGCAAGTTCTCTCCTTGTTCACCGCTGCTGATTTACCCCAATTGTCTCCCATCCAACAAAAAGATGTGTTGGACCTGCTCAATTAGTTTAGTGACATAACTGCCTCTGGACCTATGGACTATGGCCTGGTTAAAGGAGTCATCCATCAGATTGATACTGGGGATGCACCCCCTTTTGTGCCAAACCATACTGCCGTAGTAGGGTGGAGGATGCTCAAGTGTCTAAAGAACTCAAGCAACTACTAGATGCTGGGTTACTGGCTCTTTCCCAAAGTCCTTGGGCTTCCCCATCACTGATCCTCAAGAAGAAGGATGGGGGACATCACATTGTAATGGACTATTGCTGCCTGAACTCCCTCACTAAGAAAGACTTGTACCCCTTTCCCAGAATTGATGATGCTCTCAGACGGCTATATGATTCCAAGTTTTTCTCAGCCATGGATCTAGCCTCTGGATACTGGCAAGTTGACTTATCCCCTGAAGACAGAGAAAATACTGTGCTTATCACCTCATAAGGCCTTTTTGAACCCACTCGTATGCCCCAGGGACTCTGCAATGCCCCTGCCACATTTCAATAGGCTATGGACTTCATCCTACGAGACCTAAAGCTCTCTTGTGTCCTCGTGTACCTTGATGACATCACCGTATTCAGCGCTACCTTTACCAACCACTTGGAACACCTCAAGGCTGTCTTCACCAAGATTTGCAAAGCTGGCTTGAAACTCAAACCCTCCAAGTGCTCCTTCTTTAAAGAACGCCTTGAATTCTTAGGTCATGAGGTCACTCAAACTGAAATCTTCCCCATGAATAATAAGGTGGAAGCCATCAACAAGATGCTACCTCCTACAAATCTTCAAGAGGTTCAAGTATTCCTTGGTATGATGGGCTACTGCTGACAGGTCATACCTGACTTTGCTGAACTGAGTGAACCCCTTATCCAACTGCTTTGCAACATCCCCTTTGAGTGGACTGACAGCCAACATCAATCATTCAGAGTGTTGAAGGTCAAGCTCAAAGCATCTCCTATCTTAGTTTATCCAGATTATGATAAAGAGTTCATCTTGTATACTGACGCTAGTGGAGTAGCTGTGGGTGCCATCCTAGCCCAGCTTGACAACCAAGGCGTGGATTGACCTGTAGCCTACTCTTCACAGGTCTTCAATAAGCACAAGAAGAACTACAGTGTCACTGAGAAGGAATGCCTGGAAGTGCTGCATACTATAAAAAATTTTAGGCACTATATTTATGGGACCCACTTCAAGGTGGTCACAGATCACTCCTCCCTCAAATGGCTGCAACAGCTAAAGAAGCCTGAAGGTTGACTAGCGTGTTGGGCCCTGCGTCTACAAGGGTACAATTTCACTGTGATACACTGTGATGGGGCCTAACATCAGAACACTGATGGCTTGTCAAGGATGCCAATTCTAGCTATCCACCGTGCTGACGCTGATTGCCTATAAAAATTAATAGGGTATCCTGACTCTTGGACCAGTGAACCAGAAGACATTTGCTTGGCGCTACAGACCCTATCCAAGGACACTGTAATTTGTGATAGGCAGCTCTTCAAAAAGGTTAACAATGCCTATCTACCCTATGTTTGCCCTAGCATGAGGATAGCCATTATCCTCCAAGCTCACATTGACACTGGGCATGGGGATATAGCCAAAACTCATGATTGGTTATGCAAGAACTTCTACTGGGAGAACATGCGCCTCCTGATCCCTGATGTTCTTGCCTCCTGTCATTTGTGCCAACTCCAACGCCCTTGCCTGTCCCAACACCAGTTCAAGCTCATCCCTCCAAAGCATGCCTTCCACACTGTGAGCATTGATGCTGTTGGGCCTTTCCCTTGGTCTAGGTTGGGGTGCCAGTTTATCTTAGTCACCATAGATCATTTTAGAAAGTGGGTTGAGGCCAGAGCAACAAAAGATATAACTGCTAAGACCACAGCTACTTTCTTGCCGCAAGACATCTTCTATCAACATGGCTTCCCTCAAGTCCTGCTTTCTGATAATGGTACCAACTTTAACGCTTGCCTCATCATGTCTATTGTCAAGGCTATAGGGACCCACCAATCTTTCTCTGCACCATATAACCCCTCAACTAATGGAACTGTTGAACAAGCCAATTCCTCCCTGGTGTCCATAATGCGGAAGCTCACACTCTCAGACGCTGCCAATTGGGATATGTTCCTCCCTGCTGCCCTCTTTGCTTACTAACTCAGTAGACACCAAATAACTAGTCAGTCCCCTTTTGCCATGCTGTATGGGCGTGAAGCTGCCACCCCCTCAATCTTGGGACCCCTCTTGATCAAATTTGATGTGTCTGAAAATCCTGAGGCCCATGTTAAATACTTAACCAATTGTATCATTGACATCCAAGCAACAGCTTACTCTACTGCTTACAAGGTCAAGGCTCTGGAGCTCTCCCCGTCCAATGCTGCTAGAGCCCCCTCCCTGAGTATCAAATAGGTGACCTAGTTCTCTACTACCAGAATTGTACAGGTGGTAGAGCTCATAAGCTGCATTCCCTCTGAGTTGGGCCCTGTGAGATCACCTTTAAAAAGGGTGTCAAGTATACCATGAAACTACTGTCTTCTGGACGTCCTTTTTCCCGCGTTCACTCCAAATTTCTCTGCAAATATCAACTCCCTGTGTCCAATCTTGAGGGGGGAGATGTTGTAAATTATGCAATTAATGCTATTTTGATATGGCCTTCAAATATTGATAGCTGCAAAGATTTGGCTGGTTTTGCTTTTGAGTTTGGGAATTCCTTGCCTTCTGTAAATGGGTCTGGTCCAATATCCACACATCCCAGATTATTGTACCTGTCTGTGAATGATCCTGATATGACCTCATCCCAACATGACTCCCTCAGCCACTCTGTCTTTCTAATGAGTGATCACCATCCCTTGTCTACTATTTAAGTAGAATCAAATCTCCTAATAAATACAAGTTTATCCACATTTGTGTTAGCTTTAATAATCTTCAAGCTTTTTCCTGTCCTTTCTGCCAAAAGGACTTTCACATCTTGTTTTCCAGGAAATTAAGGTATGTGCCCTTAATTTTGCCCTGAAGGTTAACCCAAGACTAGCTTTGAACCTCAAATCTTTGGTTATAAAGATCTCCTGCCGTGTCCTCCTGGATGTTATCCCCAGGAGCCAAACACAATAAGGTGCCTGTATTGTAGGTCAGGCACACAGAGATGTCTTAAATCCAAAAACAGGTTGTACATTCCATTTATGTTAACTTGTTCTGGACAGACTGGATCCATAATGTTGTGCTATTGTTGTTGGCTCCTGAAAATGACACCAAGGCTGCTCTTTGAAGTTGCTGAGCTACATGGGAAGGCATGATACTTTCATCATTGATTTAAGGAGTAGAGAAGGGTACCTGAAAGAACCCTTGAGCTGACAAGGCATTGAAGGTGGTAACTGGTATTAGCATGTCTTGGTAAATAACATGTCCTTCTGGTATTTTGGTCCCTGGTATGTAGGTTATTCAGTCCAAGGGGAGCCCAGACATGATTTTTCATATATTTGTTGACCACAGTGAATAAAAGAAACATGAGGAATTTTTTAAAGAAAGATAGGATGGAGAACCTACCTGTGCTACCAATGTTGTAACTGTTCTGTATTAACAAAGTTACACAGGAAAAAATTATTGGAAACTAGATAATTATCTTTATTGGGGAATGTGACTTATATAGTTTGATTGAATCATATTAAGAGGAACAATATTGTTATGATCAATCAGTTAGATTGGGCAGGGGGTGTCATGATTCTTATAATAAGTGATTAGCGCCAAATTGAGATATTCATCAAGCTAGGATTATCACTGGTTCTTGCTGCTGGATTTAGTAATTTGAGTTGACTTCTGCATTTGGCTACAGGTAATGTAAAGTTGTTTTTGGGTCACATATCTGCTTGGGTGGAAAATTGCTGGGGTTTGAAACTGCATTTTTAATAGCAGCTTCTCACTCCTTGGGATAAAGGGAAGGTAAAAGCTTCATGAACCATTTGGGAGTTTGTATCCACCTATAAAGGTGGTTTTAGAACTTACTGCTATCTGTTCTTGATTACCCAGGAGTAGGTTCCTTCATACAGTAGTATTCATATCTGGCTAGATAAACAAAATTAAGCCAGCCTAAATCTAAACCCCACTGAGCTAAATTTGAGGTACATACCTTATTTCTGATCCCTTTATTTCTAGGAACCTAATGTTACGGTAGAAACCCAAATAGAAGGAATATCACACCCCTGTAGAAACAGAAACCAGCAAAGAACTGCTGCCCAACCCTTAAGAGAAATAGATAACTTTAATGTTGTCATTACAAAAAATGGGTCAAAGCTGGGGTTGCCCAAATAGCCCTGGAAAATCTAGATTTGCTTTATTTTTCCCCAAATAATTATGACAAGACAACACACATTATATGTTATTTAGGGATGGTAGCGCTCAACCCGCTGGTCATCAAATTTTTTTTGAATTATGACTTCATCAACTCCAATTCCAATTAAGGTCCTCCAACTTCTGAAAACATTTGTACCAACCAATCAGAAGCAACAGAATCTCCCCCACCTTCATCCTAAATTCCCTTAAAACTTTCCCCATTTCCCTCTAGAAACAAGTTTCTAGATAGCTTATCTACCCTCAAATAAAGAAAGTTTCCTGAAAATGCTAGCTCATACAGGGCTGTTTGCCCCCTTCTTTGAGAGATTATGTCAGTCATGGTCAAAGTTGCCATCAATTCCTTGTCCGCTCCCTAGCCCGCCCTTTATATGTTGACACCTGTGGATTCTTCTTCCAATTTTCCCTTGCAAATCATTTGCATGCTGAAAATTTTAACCTTCATATTTTTCTATACTACCACTGGCTCTAAGATGTTGAAACTTTCCTCTCAATTTGACCTCCTGCTTCTCAAGCAACTCATAATTTGTTTATCATATCCTCATTGTATTTCCTTGAAGCACTCAGCTTACCACTTTACTCTAACACCTAATTTCAATATTACAATATCATTTCAGAAATTTAAAATAGATTTTCTATTTTTAAAATACCTATAATGATATCATAATTGGGTTTCTGGAAATAAAGGTATCTGAAATAAGATGGGTGCTATCAAGATTTTGGGGTCTTGAGAAAGAATTGTTAGGTTTATTGAGATGGTGTACTGACATCTTGGATTAGTTGTTAATGGAAATGAATCTGTATGGCAACAGATGTGCTTTCAATTGGTGTAGGTTTTAGTGCAGCAACTGGCAAGGTTTTGTCCTTTGTTGCTGGAGCCAATTAGTTGGGGAGGTTATGTGGACAAATTGATACAACACCAGCAGCTTTGAGCAGAGGTGGGTTGGCAGGATCTTGGAAGTATCAATAATACACTCTTATTGATCACTTGACACTACTACAATATTATCAGTAGTAATTTGAATGGGTTTAAAATGTCTGCATTCCAAGTGATCTTAAAAGAGCTTTTGTAGCATAATTTTGCTATGTCCAGACTGGCGTCTGGCTGCAGATAACTCCACCTAGCTAGCCTATCATTCCAAAACTACTAGTTTCAACCCCCAGATTTGAATTCCAAACCCAAATAGTGGTTTTATAATGAAAAAATATTATATGTTTGTAAAATCATCTATTCAGCATAGATATTCCTTTGACTTAGTTGATATCAACTAAGTGATGATTATTAGTGGGATCCTGTTCTGCACTTGGTGGAATACAAATGTGAGTGGGTGGTCCACTGTCCTGTTGCAACTGAACCAATGAGGATTCAGTATTTGGAATTGGGGAAGACAACAGTCCAATAGAAAGGACAGAATAATAAGAATAAGTTATTGTTTATTGTAGAGTATTGTGATTAATATACCATATGGGGAAAGCCACAAGGCCATAAGGGGGTGTCATAGTGGGAAGTTCCACATAAGGTTTGAAGCAGAGGAATAACTTGTGCAGGGATCAGCAAGTCAAATTGGTAACACTCCTAATTAGGATGAAGTACCTGACATTTGATATTGCTATCAGATTAATCCATGTTGTTAGATACGTCAAGGGGCAACTCATCAAGCGCCCCCTGTGTATTGTAAGATATGTTAGCAGACAAGTCTGGAAACTGGCAACCGCCAGAATTAACTCATTTTGCAAGTTGACTTACTGAATGTCGACATTCAGTAAGTTGACATTATTTTAGTATTTATCTGCCAGAATCAGGCATTTCCAAAAATAAGCTAATTTTTCATAGTGAATTATTAAGTCAGAATTGCAAAATTAAAAAGGAAAATACATAATGTTGACATCATTTAAACAAAGGCTTAATTTTAAGCCAAAAAACTATTATAATTTACTATGAAAATGTAAGTTTCTTTGTACTTTTACATTAAAGTCAACTACAGTAAGTAATATCTGGATGTTGACCCCAAATAAGAATCCATGAGTTTCTTAATAAAATACACAATATTCTAAAAGTAACTATTTTTAATTTTATACTACTTTTTTTATTAAATAAATAATAAGATAAGCATCAAACAAAGACATATGCTAACTTTCAGAGCATTCTTTGTATTATTTAGATATTTACTGTTATTTTAAACTCACTGGATAAACTATAGCTTATTTCTGGAAGTCCACTTAAGCCAAAACGCATATGTTAAAACTAGAAATTATATATGTAATTATAATGTTGGCTTTTTGTCAAATCAATGTGTTGCCTAAATTGCAATAAAGGGGTTTGGCTAAGCAAACAAAGTGACATAATTTAAGCAAGATTTAATAGGAGAGTTGCTATAAAAGAACACTGACTATCTGAATGTTGACACCTTCACTTGTTTATTAGTAAAACACTTCCGCTTAACAAAAAGCACACATACAATGGTATGGTAATTCAGGCCAAAGTACCCAGGGCTGTACTTTAGACTTCCCTCTACAATCCCTATTCTTGTTTTCATAATTTACATATGCAAATCTTTAAATTTTTTAAATTTAAAAATAATCAATTTTGGACTTAAAAAACCAACTCCAGAAAATATTAACCAAGCTTTATAAGTGATTTACATAGTTTTTTCCACTTTAATGCTGACTGTCAGTATGTTGGCGTCAAAATTAAAGTGTTTTTTTATGCTGACAAACTAAATTAAATATTTTTGACTATTGTGACTACCAGAATGTCAACTTTTTATTTAAACATAAGTTTTTTCTATTCTTTACTAATAAACTAGCTCTATAATTACTTTCTATACTTCTATAAACTATTTACTTAATAAAAAAGAATAAAACAAATGATTATTATTTAATTTTATTCATGTCTCACGTGATTATTCTTACTTTATGAACTCTACTCTAATTATTGTAGGACAAATCTTCCAAGAAGCCATAAAAGAACCCCAAGTCAACCAAGAAAGTACCCAAAGCCTCTGGAAAGGCTTAAAGTCCCTACCCCAACAAAAAACCAGCCAAAGAGCCCTCAACAAAACAGAAGACAAAGGAGAAGACCCCAGACCCTGAAAGCAAAGAGCCCTCCCCTGCCCCCTCCTCTTCTCCAAGCTGGTACCAATCAGAAGGAGATGAGGTTCCACTAAACAATCAAGGAAGAAAGAAGATACCCAGGAGTCCAGAACCCCAGTCAAGCCCAGATGAATCAAGCTCAAAGGAATCAAGCCCCAAGGAATCAAGCTCATCCCAGTCCAGAAAGCGCAAGAATCTAACTCCAGATAATTCCCCTCCACTGCCCAATAGATCTGCACCTCCATCCTCCTCATCAAGTATCAATAAAGAAAATCCTGATGATTACCTGTCTGACTATCATCAAGCACCAATTGGCCCATGGGATCCCCTAAAGGTTCACAATATATGTAACATCAAAGGAGAGTTTAAGCTCCCAAAGAAGTTCCCTCAGTTTTTCCCTCTAATGTCTGTCAAAGGAGGTGCAAGTTTAGTCTGTGATGGCTATGTTTTAAATTGCAACAATCAAAAGAGAGCAGGAAGAAGGAAGCATTATGTATGTGAAGATAGAAGCTGTGCTGCCAGGATCAATACAGAAGGATGGGATAAAGTCACTAGTGAAAAAGGAGAGCACTCATGCAATGCTCCAATCAATCTTATTGAAAAGCTTCTAAAGTAGTACCTATACCAAATGGTCCCAGTCTCCAAAGATGTCAAGGCTTCTAATCTGGCAGTTAAGGCCACCACACACCTAAATAATGAGAACCTGAAGCTCATCCCTGACTGCGACCAGTTATTAAAGTACATATGTAACAAACGCCGTGATCTATTCCCTCATAAGAAATCTGTCATGGTCCAAGGAGAGTTAGTCTTGACAGAGGAGTTAAAGTTGTTCAATGGTGATGAGGGATTCCTTTTACATGATGATGGGCCTACAGCAGAGACAAGAATTATATGCTATGCTACACAACAGAACCTGGAGCAGTTAAGAGATTCAGAGACCTGGTTATGTGATGGTACCTTTGCAGTATGCCCCCACCTTTTTTACCAACTATGGGTTATACATTCCCTTATTGAAAGCAAGGTGCTCCCATTTGCCTACTTTCTGCTTCCTGGGGCAACAGAAGAGATCTACACAAGGGCCTTTAAAATTCTTCAGGAGGGCATCAAAGCCCTACCCAATAATAGAAAGAGTCCCCCTGGCCATAACACTAGAGCCAATCCAGATGATGATGAAAAGGATGAAGCCACCCTTGCTGCAGAAAAAAAAGCTCAAGATAAAGCACTTGGACCCTCAACTATAATCATGGACTATGAATCTGCCCAGTATAACGCTTTTTTAAACACCTTTGATGGAGAGGTCCAGGGGTGTTTTTCCATTATTGACAGGCTGTCAACAGGCAACTAAAGGGTCTACCTGAGCTCAGCAAGCTCCACCGTCTAGATACATCAGGAAAGTGAAAGTTCTTAATTCAGAAGTTTGTAGCACTAGCCTTTGTAAAGCCAGAGCATTCTGTACAAGCCTTTGAGCTCCTATGCCAGGATCTATATGCCAAGAAACATGATAGTGCCTTCTATCCTTTCATTGAATATTATGAACCACAGTGGATTGGACGTAAGGTCACTAAGAGCTGGAGCAAGCCCAGAGCCAAAGCCAACTGGAACTGCTATCAGGAAGTTCTTAAGGATGAGATAAAAACTACTTCATCTTTGGAGGGCTGGCATAAGCATATCAAGTCCTCCTTTGGAATCAATCCCAGATACAACACCTTCTATGATCACCTCAAAGTCCATCAGGGGCAGACTGTTGTATCCATCAGAAATATTGAGAACCGCCCATCCAAGAAGAAGAGAACCACCAAAGAGAAACAATATCAAGAGAAGATCAAGGAAGTTGTCAAGGCCAAATATAAGCTTTCATAGATTGGGGAATACATCAAGAAGACTTCCACAGTTCTTAATGGCAACCAGGTGATCACAGTCTAGCTTTCAATTAAATTTATTGAGTATTGCCTAATTTTTTATATAGTTCTTATATATTAAGTATAATATTTTTAAATAAATAGTTATTCTAAATTACTCATTAATAATTTATGGTACTGTTTTTATAAAATCATTGGTTTTCTATTGATAGTTTGATGCTTTAGACTGTATTACATGACCTATATTGGTATTTTACTAGTAAATTATATGTTTTTTGTAGTTTTCAATATAGAAAAAACTTTTTATTACTGTTTCTGATTGCTATATTTTGCTATAATATGTAACTTTGTATGTAGTATCTTTTTGTGTATTGGATTTTTTTTTCTTTTTATAAGTGGGAAAAAATTTATTATAGTAAAGATAGCTAATTTCATAGTAAAATAAAAGAAGTATATTTTTGTGAATTTTTTTTAATTGTCATGTATAATCTTTTATGGACTTTTTAAAATCTATGTTGTCACATTACCCTAAAAAATATCTTGAAGCTTAATTTTTATTAAGTAAAATGTTCAGGAAACAGGTTTCTGCTTATTAAAAAAGTGTCAACATTTAGTAGTCTGCATGAGTTAAAACTTAATTCTGACTTTTTAATGCTGTTAACATTAAAGTATTTTTAATTCTGATTATTAACATATAGTAAGTTGACTTGCGGAATGAGTTAATTCTGGCAGTTGCCTGGAAACTTGGTTGCAACACCCCCCTTGCTCCCTGCTCGTCGTCAGACACCAAGACCGGAGTCTGCAGGAGTCTGGGAAGGTCCACACAAACAGCCTTTGTGGGGGGATGGCGCAGCAGGGGCGCAAGCAATCATGGTGAAGCTTCTTGGTATTTCCTTGGGTGTCTTTGAGTTGATAGGTATGATTGTCATAGACAGTGGCTATCTTGAAGGCCCTAGGTGGTTGGGCTCCAACTTGGCAAAATTGGGGTTGAGGGTGTAGACAGGGTCACCTACGGCATATCTAGCTTTGGGGTGCTTTGTCCCTCCTGCAATTTGCTTGTGTTCAATTTCCCAGGCTTTGGCACGCATTGATCTAGGGATGGGGTTGTTACTAGGGGGAGGCTTGTCAGGAACCCTGGTGTGGGGTTCCTGGTCACCAGCCCCCAAAGTGTGTTCTGGGTTGTAGCCAGGGACCAGCTTGGAGGAGTTATCATTCTCCAATAGTGGTTAATGGTTGGTTAGGAGCTTATACTTAGCCTGCATAAGAGAAAACTCCTCCAGTACCTTCCCAACTACCAGGCAAGCATCTCCACCATACACTTGTACTTCAGCAGGTGCCAGCCCTTCTGTAGGCCAATACCAATCCTTTAATAGTCTTGCAAACTCTCCCCCAATTAACTCTCTTCCTCTATTTGTCATTTCCAGATGCCTAGTCATCTTCTCCCACTCCTCCTGGGCAGACTTACTAGAGGCAAACTTTCTTCACCCTAGGCAATAGGATTCCTTGTCCCCTGGGCTGGGATAAAAAATATGGGTTAATTGACTCATAGGACTTATATCCTTTCTTTAAACAGGAAATTTGAATAGGGGTTGTAATAGGCGCTTTATTCACAGTCAGAAGAGAGCCCCTTAGAAACCTTCTGATATATGGCCTTGGGATAGAGAATAATAAGGGGTTTGCGCCAATACTTGGAGTCCTTTAACAATCTCTTGGATTCCTTGTACTTGGTCTTGGGCTCCTGCACTTTGATCTTGGGCTCCTGCACCTTAGTTGTGGGCTCCTGTGTTCTAATCCTGGGCTCCTGCAGTCTGTTCCAGCTCTGGCTTCCTATTCTTGGTCTTTGACTTCTTCTGTAGCTTCTGTGGCCTTTGTAATCCACTTGATCTAGTCCCTGAAGAGTCTCAAATAGCTCCCCCTTTTATAGCCCCTTGTTTCAGACCAAGAACCTCTCTTAGAACTCTGGTTCTTCAAAGCTTAAACTATCCTATTTTTCTTCTTCTATAATATATTAAACCTTTAAACTTACTTCAGCCAATGAAAGCCCTGAATTTTCTGCTTCTGCTCCTCATTTTTTAGGCTTTAACTCTTAAGTTAAAGTCCTTAAAAAACTGATCAAATAGACTCCAGCTTGCAGCCAATCATATGCCTTGATTCAACAGTTTTGCCAAAAAGGTTTCCCCAGATGACCCGTCCTTGACCCTGGCTCAAACTTGATGCTGTCTTGCTCCGGGTAAACAACTGCTCTGTGTTTCAAAGGGTTTTTCTGTAACTCCTGTCACGTTTCCCCAGCAAATCTCAAGCGCTTCCACATATGTTTTACTTAGGCAAATTTTGACCCTTCAATTTTTCAACATTTCCCCGTGTTTCTCCATGTTTCTTTCAATGTTTTTCAACTTCAAACCTGCTTGCTGCTTGTCCTTTTGCCTTTCCTAGTTGTTCTTGGAAAAATTTGCTCTTTTGCCCTCATAGTTTCTCTGTTCCATTTCCAGCTTCTTTCTGTCTCAATTCCTCTTCAATTCTTCTTTCTAAAATAATATATAGTTCTAATAAACTATATATTATTTTTTTTCCCTTTCTTTCTCATTATATAATTTTCAATCCTTTTTTAATCATAATTAGGCAGCATTTAATTATTCTTTAACTGCTTCTTTTTATCTATATTTCCTCTCAAAAGTCACTAAAATCAGCTCCTCCAGCCCCTGCATCTAGTCTGGCTAGTTCATCCTTTCAGCTCTTTAGTTCTTCAGCACCAACTTCTGGTTCTTTGGCCATCCTGCTCTATGATCAGCTAGTCCTGCATCATCATCTCCTTGTCCTTCCACTTATCCTCAACCAATTCCTTCACCACTCCTCACTAGGAACCTCCTTTGTTCCTTCTACATACTGAACCATATTGGTTCCCATAATTCAATATGAATTAACAGTCCATCAACTAGCCTTCAATGTGACCAAACAGTCCCTCCTGCTAGCTTTCTCTGTTAATTCTGTGAACCACCTTGGTTCTTTATCTCAGTCTCCATTACCAGAACTTGTAGACCCAGGCATGAGTCTACATTGAACTGGTGTTTGACTGGGCCCTTGCAAGTGGCAATCCACTTAGGTCATTCAACCATAGATCAATGTCTATGTGTTGTCTTTACTCACCCAGGTGATTAAGTCTGGGCTTTCAGTTGCAGATTAATCAGCTCCACTTCTCAGAGGCCTGATCTATGAGAGAGAGGAGCTAAACTAACTAAGTTTGGCTCCCATCCCGGTGCAACAAACCACCAGGATGCCATCCAGTGCGCAACTGGGATGGCCGCTTGGAGAGGGGACCACAGGGAGGACACCGGGGACAACTGGGGAAAGTAGGCGTTCAAACCCATTAGAATCAGACCAGTGAGCAACCAGGGAGTGCAAGTAGGAGCAGGAGAGGCCACCTTGGAGGACCCAGGGGTTACCACATTCTTCTGAACCATGGAGGGGAGAGGAGGTGTGGGGGGGCACTACCTCTTCAGAACTAGGCAAAGCAAGCTCCACGACGTCCAGGTCAAGATTGTCACACGTCAGGCTCTTAACCACAGCCTCTCTGGAAAAGAGAAGACTGCTGGGGAGGTCCCAGAGACTGGCAGGGTTGCTACCTACCAGACGGGCCAATGAGGAGATTTTCCCTCACAGGTCAGGGGAGGTGGATCACAGAAGCAAGATAAACAGAGCCAGGGAAAAGACGACAAATTTAAGAGCCGGCAGTATCATAGAAGGAACCAGCACAAAATTTGGGGTAGGATGGTATAGTTTCTGGAGAAAATGGAGAGAAAATGGCAAGACTAGGGTAGTCTTTGGCAAATCCTTGGGAAAACAGCAGAATGGGTTTGGGTAGCCTTGCTGTTGTTTTGGGGCCCTTGGATTATAACTGCAAGCAAAATTGGGTTTGAAAACAATGATTTTTAAAGGAAAATTTGAGATAATAATAGAAATTATAGGAAAATTCAATTGAAATTTTGAGCTTCAAACTTTTATTTTGAAGGCAAGAGCAAAAGAGACAACAACTAAGTGAAAGAACACTTGTACAAGGAGCCAGAAGAGAAGCTGGGTTCAAAACCGGCTGGCTAAAGGTAAGCTTAGGGCAGGGGCTACACTCTAATATTTTGAGCTTTAGGGACGCAACTGGTTCCAGGCAACTCAAAATTAAGAAAATTAAGGTGCAGGTAACTCCAAACTTTAATGTAAGTGGAAAATAGACAAGCAGGGGACTGAAAGTCCCCTTGCTTGGTTAAAAGGAATGGATTGCAAAAAACTGGTCACATAACAGTTGGGGGTGAGCCTGATTGGCTAGGTACAAAACTTTGCTGGATGGGCTCAGGGGGACTGGAGAGTTTTACTCCAATTTCCGAAATCAAATCTGATTGGCTGGAAGAGATGCCAGGCATTTGGGGGTCAACTGGGTTATCAAGCGTCAATGTGGCAACACCTGATTGGGTGGCTCTGATAGTTTTTAAAAACGGATGACACCAGGCTAATAGGTAGTCCAAATTAACCAGGGTTTCTTCCCAGGAAGGAGCAACCAAAGGCAGGGATTCCACAGGATAAGCCAGCACAAACCTCTCATCAACTGTGTGAGCTAAATCATTCAACAAATGGAGGGGTTTGGCGGGCGTTTTGGGACCTTTCTTGGTACAACGGGGAAAGATTGAGCAGTCCAAAGCCAGAGGTGGCAGTGAATTTACATGATCACACCAAGTTCTGCATCTTGCTTCCCCAAGCAAGCTGCCTTGGTGACACCTCTGAGCAAGTCTATACCCTTCAATGCTCACCTTGGGTTTCCCCAAAGCTCCCATAGGGGCATAAACAAGGACACCCTACCAGTTTGCTAGGTAGGGTGCTTGCTCACAGACCTCCTGTAAGTTTATTAGGGTACATTGAGCTCTCAAAGCTCTTCCCCTCCCTGGCAGCCCACATTACCCGCCAGGGGTCCACAACCTACTCCCCCCCAGACAGACAAAGTTCCGTGCTTGCTATTTCAGTCTTCACCCTTCTGCAGCCACAGTTTCCTGCGGGGTGAAGCACTATAGCCCCAAGCAGCCAATTTCCTCTGCTGGGTGGAGGCAACATCTGCCTCTGGTAGTCTTATGTTACCTACCAGGCAGGCCTCATTTGCCCTAGTAGACCATGTTACCTACTAGGCTCACCCTACTTACCCCTAGTAGCCCTATGTTACCTACTAGTTTACAGTGTCACCAGCTAACCACACATTGTCACTCTTCAGCATATTGTCTTTATTTGAAGCCAAATCAACCCTCACCTGCAAAACAGCACTCATGTGGATCACCACACCTGGACCTTAGCTTTCACTGTTCAACTCCTACCAGACTGTCAGGCGTCCCAAAGGCCAGGGTGCTGGGGCTGAACCCTGTGCCTCTGTTGATTCTTGCTTGTAGGATAAGTAGAGCATTGGGCAGGTGTTCAGTCCATGCGGTGTTGGGGTGCTCTTGTGAGAGCTTGGCAATCAGCTGAACCAGGGAGCCATTTGTTGCAGGTCCTGAATGGATTAGACGTAAAGTTGTCCATCTAGGGATTAAGCAATGGAACAATTGTGTGGTTGCGCTATTGCATCCTGATTCTACTAGTGATAAAGACGTTTAAAACGCTCCTAAAATGGGTGTTCAATTTGCCTTTTGAACGTGCACAAGGCATGGGCTTCACTTCTGGGATTATAAATAGAGCAACAAAGTTATTTATATCTACCTCCTTAAGGAAAGCTGCAAGGAAGCAGTTGTTCTCTCGCGCGGGACTTTTAGCTGTGCCAATCCACTCTCCTCCATTTGGGAAGTTCTTCTGTCTGTGCCTCCCTGCCTCTGGTAGCAATTCCCCTGCCTCACACTATATAAGTGCAATACTATCTAAATAAATACCAGTTTTGTCTATACACCTTATTATTCTTCTGTTCTTCATAGGCTGTCACTATACTATCAACAGGTATAGTATTAAGAATTAGGTCACTGACTAACTGTTTGTAGAAACTAGCAACCCTTTGCTGCAACTTTTATGACACCATTTAATTGTTCTATGTGACTATTGGCTTGAGGATGATAGGGGGCCGTAACTATACGTTGGAGCGTGTTCTTGGCACAGTATGCCTTCATGACATGCCCAATGAGTTCAGGGCCTCCATCTGTGATGAGATGTTTGGGTTGCCCAAAGCAGGCCACAATTTCCTTGCCAATAAAGTGGGTGATGGTGGTGTGGCTAGTTATTGCCCAGGCCACTGGCCAGCAAGTGAAGTAGTTGATGGCAGTGATAATGTACTTCTTCCCCAGTCTGTCTTTGGGGAGTGGCCCCACAATGTCAAGGGCCCACTTCTCAAAGGGTTCCATGGCCTTGATGGATAGGACATACTTGAGGGGTGCAGGTTTGGACGTGTTCTTTTTGAACAGCATGCACGTTTCAAGGAGGTCCAAGATGTCTTGACGCATGCGCAGCCATCAAACCTTTTGTTTCGTGATCTCAAAGAGGTTACGCCCTCTGATGTGACCCAGGGTTTGGTGGTAGTGCAATATTGTGTCACCTTGTTGCGTGGTGGGAATGTAAGGCGTCTTCTCACCTGTCTCTGCCCGACGGCAGACGTTATCAGCATTGGTGATAAACTGACTTTTGTTGTCCTTCAGCTTGGAGATGGTTACTGAGTTAAGGCCCTCATAGCGAGTTGCCTCAGGGCAGAGGTAGAGCATTGGCCAATCTGGATCCAAACCATTGTCCCCTGTGATGGACGCTACGTAGAGTTGCAAAAGGGCGTCAGCTGTGACAAGTTCCTTTCCAGGCTTGTACTTGATGCGCAACTGGTAAGGGGATAGACGCTCAACCCATCCTGCTTGGTAGCGTGTCAAGTGGGACTGTGTGTTGAAGTACTGAAGTGACTTGTGGTCCATCAGAACGCGGAGTGGGAAGGTAGCACCTTCCAGGTAACAGCGCCACTTCTCAACGCAGTGCACAATTGCTGCCAATTCTTTATCATGAATGAGATAGTGTTGTTCTGAGTTGTTAAGTTTCCTGGACTCATAAGCCACAGGGAGGAAGACTCCACTGTCAGTTTCTACCCTTATCACACCCCCTATGGCTCTGTCAGAGGCATCAGTCTTGAGTTTGTACTGACGGTTTTGATTGGGGAACTGCAGTACTGGTGCTGTTGTGAGTCTTTTTTTCAACATTTCAAAGGCTTGATCTCTGACAGGGGTACAATGGAAGTGCTGTTTGGTGTTGAGGAGCTCAGTGAGAGGTGCAATCAGTTTCCTGTAATTGGAAATGAACTTGCACAAGTAGGCAACCATGCCTAAGAATTTCCGCACCTGGCCCACATCAGTGGGGGGCAGCATGCTGGTGATTGCCTTGGTTTTGGCAGGGTCAGGCTTTACCCCTTGGGCAGAGATGGTGTGCCCAAGGAATAACAGCTCTGACTTGAGGAACTTGCATTTGGAGGGTTTAGCTTTTAGCTGGTTTTTTCAAAGGGTGTTGAGGACAGCACAGAGGTGTTGGAGGTGTGTGGTTTGATCTTGACTGAAGATAATAATGTTGTCAAGGTACACAACCACACATTTTCCAACCAGGTCCTCAAATGCTTTGTTCATCAACATGGCAAAGGTGAAAAGAGTGTTGGTTATTCCAAAGTTCATGACACGACACTCCAACAACCTGTAGCGCGTGTGAAAGGCAATTTTTGCCTCATCCCCTGGTGCAATGCGGACCTGGTTGTACCCCACAGTGAGATTGATCTTGCTAAAGACCTTCACACCTGCAAGCGTATCAAACAGGTTGTCAATCAGCGGCAGGGGGGTACTTATTCTTAACTGTCACTTCATTTAGGGTGTGGTAGTCTGTGACCAGGCAAAGGGACTTGTCCTTCTTGGCTACTAAGAAGACAGCCGCCCCGTATGAAGAGAGCGAGAGGCAAATGAAGCCCTTATCAAGAGCGTCCACAAGGTGCTGGTGGAGGGTCTCATCTTCCTTTGGTGTAAGACGGTATAATGGTTGTGCTTTAGGTAACAATCCTTGAAGATGTACAGTGTGCTGGATCTCCCAGGGAGGAGGTAGTTGTTCAAGTGTCTCACTGAATACGTCCTTGTACTCCTTGAGGAGTGCAGCAGGCGCTGGTGGTAGTGAAGTGGTCAAGGGAGAGGCTGCAGATGGTTCAGAGTGGATAACTTCAACTGAGCATTGGTTAAAGTCTAGTTTCCCCCCTTGAAATTGTATGAGCCTGTCTCTGTTATTCTGACAAACATAGTATCATGGAGTAATTTGCTCATTTCCACAGGGTAGATCTGGAGCCCCACCCCATTTCTATTGAGGGTGATGACAGAGGTATCCCAGTTGATGTAGGGACAGTTATGCTAAAGCCAGTTGAGACCAGCAATTATGTTGTGGCTGAGCCCAGCCATGATTGGCCCAGAGAGCTTAACCTGGATGTTCCCCATTCTCACAGAGAAGGGTACCGTCTTGTGGGTGATTGCAACTCTGCGGGAGTCAGCCACTCATACTGCCTTGAACCTGCTGGGCACTTGGTCCAGTTGTTGAGAGTCGGCAAATGCCTGGTCCACCATAGTGTGGTTGGCCCCAGTATCTACCAGTAATTTGTGGGTGTTCTCACAGAAACAGAAGGAATAAGATAAGTGTGTTACTTTATTTGAGGAGTGACTTGCTTGCAGTACAAGGTTGTCACTGTGGACTTGGAAGACGTCCAGGGTTTTGACTTCATGGATGTTGTAGTCACAGGGGTTCTTCACAAGCAAGGATTGAGAGGAGGGATCAGGAGAGGTTGCAGGGCCTCTTGTTGCTACAACCCCCAGGCTTTTCCTGGATCCTCAATCTGCGCAAGCTGGAGCTCCCCCCTCACGGGGCATTTAGTCCCATTATCCTTCTGACGGGGCTGGCGGCAGCCCACTTGATTGTGGCCATTGCCAGGTGTTGTACGTGGTTGGGATGGAGCGTCACTGGTACGGCAGAAGCCCATTGAGGCCTGGTTGTTAGCCTCCACAATGGCCTTGTAGCAGTCATCAATGGAGGTGCAGCAACCTATGGGGACCCACTTGCAGATATGGGGTTTTAACTCATTGATGATGAGAGTGAGTAGCATTGCATTTCTGTCGGTCACGGCTTTGGGGGCGGCAGCAAGAGCTTGTTGCCAGGCGGCAAGGTACTCAGGAACGGACCCAGTTTGTTTGATTGCTAAAAGAGGAGTCCCCACAACAATGGGGGAGAAGGTTTTGCTGTAGCAGGACTTGGCGGCGTCTCAGAATGCCGCCCAGATAATGTCAAGTTCCTGGCTGGCCCAGTTGGTGAACCACACAGAAGCAGGCCCCATGAGGCAACCAGATGCAGTGGTGACCCACATGGGCTCAGGAACCTGACAGATACGGAGGCAGGTTTCAGTAGATTGGAGCCAACTGACAATGTCAGCCCCCTCGACACCCCCCGCAAAGAATTCTAGCTGAAGGTTGAGCATGCGTATGGACAGGTCTGACTGGGGCATGGTGACGCTGGCGTCATGCTGCCTGAGGCAGAGCCAATTGTACATGCTTGTGAGAACTAACTGGTCTTGATAGATGACATACCCATTGGGGATGTCCCTCTCAGGGATTGGCAGGAAAGTTTCTTGTTGGGGAGTAGCCATACGGCCCGTACTCTGTCCTTTCTTAGGGGGAATTTTGTTTTAGGTAGGTTGTCAACCTACTGCTGCTACCACTGTTGCAACTGAACCAATGAGGATTCAGTATTTGGAATTGGGTAAGACAACAGTCCAATAGAAAGGACAGAATAATAAGAATAAGGTATTGTTTATTATAGAGTATTGTGATTAATATACCATATGGGGAAAGCCACAAGGCCACAAGGGGGTAGCATAGTGGGAAGTTCCATGTAAGGTTTGAAGCCAAGGAATAACTCGTGCGGGGATCAGCAAGTTGAATTGGTAACGCTCCTAATCAGGATGAAGTACCCGCCATTTGATATTGCCATCAGATTAATCCATGTAGTTAGATACGTCAAGGGGCAACTCATTGAGCGCCCCCTGTGTATTGTAAGATACGTTAGCAGGCAAGTCTGGAAACTTGGTTGCAACAGTCTCATTTCTTGGTAAAATGAATATTGATTGTACAGGCCTTTGTCTATTGATATCAAGTTTCCACATCTCAATTTTTCTGGCAGTGGCACATCCACTAGAGTATTTCTGAATGGACTTACTTGCTTATTATTCAGGTGTATCAACCAGCTAATGATTGTTAAACCAGGATTTCTTAGGTATCTCTCAAATAGGGAAACCTATTTTTAGCTGATAATGTTTCACACATTCTAAATTCTCAATCAACCTTATGGCTCATTGATTTTAAATCCAGAATAGATGTTTTGCATCTGGCGGTGGCCTGTCCATTTTGATCTATAGTTATTGTGATGGGAAGATGGATCAGTCAACCCTAATTAATCAGGGTTTCCTGACAGGTTATTTAATACCATAGTAATTAAAAGTCTTATATAAAGTTTCTTTCTTAAAAATATAATTTAAATTCCCTTTATTTAAAAATAAAGATGTACATATTCCAAGTATAAGTAAAAATCTAAATCTAAACAATTTGAATAGAACCATTAAGATTGATGAAACTAAAATAAAAATACAAAGTTATATATATATATGATTTTCTGTAGTATACTAAAACATAGAGTTAATATTCAGCTTTAAAATAATCTTTCATGCATCAAGATTTAATATGTCTTCATAGAGATATTTTGCTTTTAGTTTTTTAGTGTGTATTAAAAGTGAATTTATAAAGTAGTTTTCAAACCTGTTGAGATAAATATATATTAGTCAGTTTAGAACGCATGAATTCAGTCTAAAAATGAAATCAAAGTGGATCCAAATCTATTGTAATTTAAATATAAATTCCTTATTTTCTATTTCATTTTTAGACTGAGTTCATGCGTTCCAAACCGACTAATATACGTTTAACTCAACAGGTTTGAAAATTACTGTATATAAAAATTAAGTCTAGACCTTTGATTATGGTACAAGCTCAATTTCAGCCTTTCACTCTGTATTTCAGCATATAGAGAAGTTAGAGCTAATATGTTGAGTAGCATTTTGATCAGAATTATCTTAATATTTATCTAAATGCTATAAATTCCATGAAGGCCCTTTTTATTGAGTCGTAATATTATTCTTGTTGGTTTACTCTACTGACATCCTTATTAGGATAATGTAATGGTACGTAGGTTAACTTTGAAACAATCTAAAGCAAGTTGTATGAGGTGATGTATCTGAGTGGAGTAGTATATTATTGCGGGTCAAAATAAATAATATTGGAATGTACAAGCCAACTATGATATTGTTATCTCAGTCAATCTAAGACTTCTGATAATGCTATCTGTTAGATTTAAAACTAATGATTTGTTATCAGTTAAGCCTATCTTATTCCGCTTGCTCTTTCTTTTTGGTTTTTTGCAGTTCACTGCTACACAGCCATCTCTTACTAAATCAAGAATTATATTTATGATTTGAATCATATCTCTTTAAATTGATCAAGCTCTCTTTTCTCAAGAAAGTCAAGCCTCAGCAAAGAGGTTGAACACCCAATCATATTAAATTACTAGGTGATTGCCCCGTCCAAGGACAGAATTAAAGTTGAATTTAATAAATCAATTAAATATATTTTATTGTATTTTTAGGCTTGGAGTACTTATTACATGTTTAATTAAAGTTTTATCTAATTGCTTTATTAAAAGGTAGTTTCAATTATATTTATTTAAATTTAAAATTACAATTGTATATTCCAAGTATAAATAAATACTAAATCTAAATAAGTGTAGTATCACCATTAAGTTTAGTAAAAATAAACCAATTATTGTGAAATTTTGTATTTGATTTTCAAATCCCTTTACAATATAGAGCTGATCTACAGCTTTAAAATAAGCTATTGGGCATCAAAATCGGCTTAGTATTCACTGAGATACATTGATTCTAGTTTTTTAGTGTGCATTAAAAGTAAATTTAGATAATTTCAAATCGAGTCCGAGCCTGATTATGACGCGAACCCGATTCCAGCACTTAACTATATATCTCAGCATCTAGAGCAGCTAGAGCTATCATGTTTGGTACCATTTTGATCGGAATCATCTGAAAAATTGATCTACGTACTTTTAAATTTCATGAAAATTGTTATATTGAATCATAATTTTATCATAGCTAGTTTACTCCACTGATGTTCTTTTGGGATGAAGCTGTGGCAAGCAAGGTTTACTCTGAAACAATATGGAGCCACTTGGATCAGGTGGCATCGAATTGGAATGGTCTACTATCTCACTTGAAGAATAAGAATTTCGAAATGTCCAAGCCAACCATCCCCTTCTTTAAACTAATATTTATATTTATAATTAAACCGTATCACTTTAAATTGACCAAGCTCTCTTTTCGTTGTCAATTCAATCTTCAGCATTGAGCGTAACCATCCAATCATATAAAAGAATCTTAAACAATTGCTGCTTCCTTTCTAATTTTAATTCACTCATTCTAGAGTCGGATAATCTAAACAGATAAGCCACTTTGATATGGTTGAATGGGGTTAGCCACTAATTTAAAATGTAAGTAACCAAATACAAATTTATTAAAGTTTGAGTGGCTTATATTTCAGTTCAACATGATTTAGCCCACACTCTACTGAATTCAATCTGTGTACTTTCAAAGATGCATGTAAGGGATTGAATGTAAGGATGAGCCAAATTGAGCTTTTGGCTTAACGATCAACTTTTAAAATCAAATTTAACTAAAAATCAATTCAGTCAAATCCCTTACAGCTTGAGCCCACTCGAGGCGACATTACAGACAGACAGACTCACTTTTATATATATTAAGTTGCAAAAAATCATTTATGACATCTATATTGACAAAGTGTGCCCAAGCGGTTTAACAGCTTGTGAATACCACAAGTCGAATAAGGACGAATATTAGACTTGACTATATAATTCCAGCTACTCTCATTTAAAAATGGGTCTTCTAGCCATTTTCGACCTCATCTTTTTTATCGACTATAGTAATAGTAAGAGTAGATATCTTTGGATATAAGTAAAAGGGTGCTTCCCCTTTCAGAGACATGGTGCTCTCCGCCTCAAGTACGGGTAAACTCAGCAAGGTGCTGAAGTTTAGTTGTGGGGTCGTGATAGAGTAGGCTAGAAATAGACCGAAGCCATTGTCAATTAATAAAACTTCCTCTTTTTTTCTTTAATAGCGAAGCTTTGTAGTTAATTACTTTACTATTTTTCATTATAATAGCCAGAGTCTTTGACCCTTTTTTGCTTCTGGGAACTCATTAATTTTTAAATACATTATCATTTATTTGCAGCCAATAAAGCCAGGCTTTACCATTTTTATTATAACACTAATTTTCTACATTGATTAAATTTTAACTTTAAGCAACTACTATTGTTGATGTTTAATAGAGCTTTTCATTTATAGCAGCAGGCTACGTATGTTAATACAATTGGAAGCCAAAATTTATCTTGTATATATAGCTATTTTTGAAAAAATTATAAATTTGATGCTATATTTGCATGTAGCGCTACTTATTATTTCCAAGTCCAGAATCAAAATTATTTTAAATACAAAAGTTGCAGATAAACTATGATATTTTATAGTAGAAAAGTGATAAAATACATAATTCAAGATGTTTTTTCTATCAAATTTACTTTGGCACTTTAACTGTTTTTGTTGCAGATTAAACTTGTTGGATTTAAATGTATATCTTGTACATTTGCATCTATTTAACATGGCTTAGTAATAAGCTCCACAATTTTCACCACATAAAATAAAATATATAACTTAATCTTTACCTTTCTTTCTGAATAGATGCAATCAAAGTTACTGAGACCTACTAATAATCCAACTTAAAACAATGATCTAACTTAAAACAACTTGTTGCAACATCTTCAATTACTCCCTCTCAGGGAGTTAACACCCCAAGCAGCTCACCAAATGAGTCACTGAATGGAGCACCAACCAACCATTAAGTTGGTGGCACTACTATCATTTGGCCATCTATTATAGGGATCAAACAATCCAGATCCTAAGTGGAACACAACTTGAATAAGCCTCGTGACTTAAGAGGAACATTACTCAGATAAGCCGCATGACTCCCATGGCGTACATGGACAGTATGTGCTTTCCATGATACAATATATTATCCTATATTCATATCCAATAAAAAGTATCATTCTCTTCTTAATTTTCCCCTTTATCTTGTTTATTATACTTCCCAGAAGTATATACACAACAGTGGTAGCACAGGTAGGTTATCCACACCTACACAACTTGAAGGAAAAATTACTCCTAAGAAAAGGATCCAACAAATGGCCCTCCCCGCAGGCTGGAGAGGTTACAAAGAAGGACAAGACATCCCTACGGGTTACACTATCTTCAACAACATCATCATCCTCACCAAACAGTATGATCTCCTCCACACTTGTAAACTCCTGAACCCACCTCTAACTGCTACAAGCCTGCAGCTGTGACAAAAATTACTGGATAATATGAAGCCGTTTCTAAGTGATCGGGAATTACCACCCAAATCCACATAGAATTGATGATTAACCACCAACATGGCTTCAGATATTTTTTTTGTGAAATTTTCAATTGTAACTCCAGGATTGAGTACAACAATTAGTCCTAACCAAAGTAGTCCAAGATAAATGACCTGGGAAAGCATCAATGCATCTTCAGCGTAAAATTCTGGGCATTGGGAATTAACACAATTTTCAGTTTCAAGAATGGGGGGAGGAGCTGCAAAATTGGCTGGCATGAAATTGACATTGGGAGGCGCCAACAACAAAGTTCCAGTTGCAGGGCCCCATCACCCAGAAATGATTTGGTTCAGAATCAGATTTCACGGAATATACCACAATAACCCAATCACAGGATGCATTTTTTTTAAAATTGGAATTAGAACTTGGGATAAATGATTTTTATTGAGTAAATTTAGGAGAACTCAACTCTTAGAGTCAAAACAGGGAAAATTATTCAATATATATCAAAAAAAGCAACTAAGCAATACCACCTGAATCTTGACCTCCTATTCCTTCCACATTGTTCAGCAAGTACCTGGTCCAGGTTGCAAAGAACCCTTGAATGACCAGTTTCTGGTGACCCTGCCGATTAATAAGCTCATATTGGGTGACCCTCAAATTATGTTGATTTATCAACATCAGTTTGAAAGGGGGAGCTGGTTTCAGCTGGCAGACTGGAGCAGCCGTGACCCATTTTCAATCGACTGTTTGGTTCAAATATGTTAACTTGGTTAATTTCAATACAGGTTTTCTGGCTTTCCAAGCCTTCTTACTTGGACAGACAATACCTGGCATTATGAAACCTACTATGACAGCAGCCACCTGAGATACCTAACCTCATTTTTCAACTTCTGCGCACGGCAGAAATTAGGACGTTCACAGGATTACTCCAGGAGAACGCCAACCTCTGGATCAATAGCACCCAAAGCAAATTTACACAGATGGAATACCCCTACAGACTATGGGCAAGTGAAGTTGTTCTCTGCATCACAGGAACTGCCTCACGCTTTTTAAGCAAACAGTTCAACCAATATCCCAATAACAGTGAAGACTGGGATATATTCAAAGCTGCCTTCCTGGAGAAATTTGCCATAAAAAACTCCAACATGGTGATCATGACAGAACTCAGAACCTTCAAAATGACAGGAACCATTGAGGAGTACATTGCAGCGTACAAAAGCCTACATGACCAGGCCCCCAACACTATCAACTTTGACAAACCTGGGCCACGTTTGGACTTCTCAATGGCCTTCCCACACACATTAGACGTCAGTTCAATGTGGCCCGCTGCAAGAACCTTGAAGATGTATTCTTGGAAGGAAAGCGCACAGCTCAAAAATCTGATGACCTACATGCGACAAACAAACACAAGGAGAGCCCTACAGCCAAGAAGGACCCTTGACCAAACAAGCAAAAATAATTAAGCCAACAACACCCATCCTCAAACTGGTAACCGTACAGTGCAGGCTAAACAAGCAAGTAATGAAGACACCAACAAGGAGGGAAAAGTTCAGGGGAGTGCTTAGGCAAGTTGCCCTCCCCCACTTCACAAGACTTGTACAGAAACCAAGATGTGGATTCAATCACAATGATCCAAGTCCCCTCCAGCAATCCTCTACTGTTTGCCGCCCAAACTGGAAAGAAACTCCTCAATTATCTGTTCTGTTTTTGCAGGTATCAAGGCACAGCATTGTTCAACACTGGAGCAGACCAATCTCTTGTTGACAAGAAATTTGCCAACCTCATGAAACTAACCACAGTCCAAAGCAACATCAAAAGAGTTATCATAGCAGACAATAGGAGCACACCAGTCACCAAAGAAGCAAAACCTTTCTGCGCCCAAATTGGAGACATGCAGACTACGCTCAGTGGCCCTATCATACCAATCCCCAAGTATGATGTTATACTTGGCTTGGATTGGATGAGAAAGACCAAACCTCATATTGACTGGGATAGTGCTACCCTCACCAAACAACAAGGCAAGGTACACCACCATGTCTACCCAACTCATCTTGACACACTTATGAGAGACCACATATTTGTAAAGATCATGAAGACAGATGAGGAAACTGACCCCAGAAAAATCAATTGGAACACCTGAATGTGTGAGGTTATCCACTTTAAAAGTACAGAAACCAGACATGAGAAAGACTACATCCGAGATCAGTTGGTCAGTGAATTTCCTGCCGTCTTCCAAGAAACCTTACCAGGGTTACCACCCAACCATGGCATACAACAAAAAATTGACCTCAAGGGAAGTGTACCAAAGGTGCAACCTATTGTCAAGAGTCTGGATGTACAAGCATTCTGGCTACCACCAACCTAATTAATATACAGCCATTGCCCAATTTAGTCCCCTTCCAATATACCATTTGACATACAGAGAATGGTAACCAAGCAATATCATCTGACCGTTCAAGTATCCAGTGGCTTGAACCCATCTAGCATATGACCAACCCCTAGGTTTGATCCAACTAAATCCCTGCCACAGTCAAGTCTATATAAGTCTAAAGTATTATCCAATAAAATATACTTCTCTTCTTTCTTAATTCCATATTTGAAGCTTCCCCAAAAAAATGCTCTTTATCACTGGTAGCAGCTACAGTTTTTTGACCACACCCATGAGAGAAAAAATGACTGACCAAAACCCGCTCACCTTTGCTCACGTACTCAATCAGGCCACATCCCAGGATACCTGGAAAACGTACTTCCGCGCCCACAACATAGATGAAGATATACCTAGTGGATGCACCATATTTGAAGGTCTGGTCATGCCCAAAGCATGCACCTAGATTATTCAATACAGTTGCTCTCTTCAACCACAAACAAACGCAATACCACCTATCACCGGTGAAGTTACCAACACCAAGTACATTGGTATCAACAAGTTCTTTGGTAAAAACAAAGAAAACATCATCAACTGGCTAGACCACACAGCCGCTAAACTCTGCGCCAGCCACATCCCCCACAAAAAATGGGTCCAGGAAGCCAGCAAGCGCCTATACAAGGCCGCAGCTAACTGGTTTGCCACCTGGGTTGGCTCACAAACTGAAGACCAGCTTGACAACTGGGAAGAGTTCAAAGCGGACATCACCCACAATTTCTGTGTCACTGAATCCCTCCAAGACATTGCAATACAGCTCAGTGATCTTCCTCAGAAGACTACTATCACAGCCTACGCTAACAAATTTGAGGAAATACATTGCAAGATCCAAAATCCAGCACAAGCTGATAACGTACACACCAGAGAACCATTCATCAACAGAATGAAACCCTCTGTTGCTGCCCTCATCCGCCCAGAGGTAAATACCTCCATGCCCACGCTCATTGCAGAAGCCAAGCACGCCAAAAAACGCGCAAACATGGAATATGATGCACACAATGGCAATTGCTCCTCAAACAGCAATGGTAGAGAAAAATCTAATGGCAACAAACGCCAAAATACCAACCATAACAACGGCAACTCCAATTGCAACAATGGCAATCACAGCCAAAGCGCAAACCGCTCCTGTCCCAAGAAAGAGGACACCACCAAAGTTAACAATGCTGAAGTAGCAACCCACTATGAATCTGACCCCACATTCTCTGACCTTGAAGGTCTCAAAACAGAGGAACAGGGAAAAGAGGAGGGGGAACAGGCTTAAGTGCCCCTGTCTCCCCCCAACTTGACAAGAAATTGTACCAAGGCACAAACTTTGCTACTCACATTACCCGTGTTCCGCAGTCCTCCATTTTTATGAACATAAAAATTAAAGATCACTCACAACTTCTTGTCTACCCATGCACTTATAAATCACATCCACACAAAATTTTATTTGACTCTGGTTCACAACACACTATGGTTAGCAAACCCTTTGTAACCAAGTACAAGATAACAGTTGTCAAATCCAACTTCAAGTACGCCAGAATGGCAGATAAATCAAAAGTTCTACTTGAAGGCAAAACAATGCCCTTCAGAATTGACCTCCAAGGCATACAAACGTCCATCAAAGGAATTGTCATGAGCAACATAAACTATGACATTGTAGCATGCATGGACTGGTTCACCTGAGTGAATCCCAGCGTATGTTGGAAAACAAAAACCATGACCATTAAACGCAACAGAGTCAATTTTAACATCCTCAAAGAACCCAATGACCTTATTCTAAGAGACACAGTATTTGTCCAGGTCATAAACCAAGATGACTCAGAACATCTAACCAAAGATAGTACCCTCCACATAATGAGGTACACTGAGTTCAATAACATACAAACACAAAAGATCCAATGCCCAGAGCTTGCGGCACTCCTAAATGAATACACTCATGTATTCAAAGAAGAACTCACTGAGCTACCCCCCCAAACAGGAGGTCAAACATGACATTGACTTATGAAAAGCCATGCCCAAACCTACACCCCTCTACAGACTCTCCCCCATGGAGACCCAAACCCTCAAAACACACATTGAGGACAATCTAGAAAAAGGCTTTATCTGCCCGTCTGAATCTTCATGGGGGGCAGCAGTATTCTTTGTAAAGAAAAAGGAAGGCACTCTACGTCTAGTAACTGACTATAGAGCTCTCAATGCAAGCACAGTAAAGAATAAATACCCTCTTCCACTTATAGAGGATCTGTTTGCAAGACTCTCAGGTGCCAAATTTTTCTCCAAAATTGAACTCACCTCAGGGTACAACCAAGTTGAAGTAAAGGAAAAGAACATACCAAAAACTGCGTTCCGTACACAAAATGGATCCTTTGAATGTAGAGTAATGAACTTTGGGATGACCAACGCTCCCGCAACGTTTGTCACCATGATAAACCAAGCACTAAAAGGTCTCTCAAATACATTATGCTACCTTGACAATATCATCATATTCTCAAAAACCGAAGAGGAACACCTCACAAATGTCCACAAGACACTCAATCAACTTGCAAAGCACAAACTTTACGCAAAACCAAGTAAGTGCCAATTTATGGAAAAGGAACTCCTTTTCTTGGGCCACATTGTCTCTGACAGTGGCATCAAAGCAGATCCAGACAAAATTAAAGCCATAAATAACATGCAACACCCCACTTCTGTTAAAAAAGTTAGATGCTTTCTCAGTATGGTAGCTTACCTAAGAAAATACATCAAAGACTGCAGAAAATTAACCACACCAATAAATGACTTAACCAAGGGTAATGCCAAAAAGAAATTCATCTGGACTCCAGAATGTGAAAATAATTTCCATTTATTAAAACAAGCTCTGATTGAAGCACCAATATTGCAATACCCTAATAATAACAGGAACTACAGGCTGGAGTCAGATGCCAGCAACACCGCCATTGGCGCAGTCCCGCGCATCCGCCAGCCAGGGCAGCAAGACTTCCTGCCAGTATGTTACAAAAGCAGAAAACTAACAAACACTGAGCAAAGGTACCCAATACACGACAAAGAATTGCTAGCAATATATCACACATGCAAGAAATGGAGATGTTATCTGGAAGGACATTTTAACGTCTGAGTACTAACTGACCATAAATCCTTAATCTATTTCAAAACTCAGAACACACTTGCACAGCGGTAAGCCAAATGTATGTCCTTGCTGGAACAGCTTAAACTGGACATCCAGTACAAAAAGGGGGCAGAGCTGGTCACAGCTGATGCTCTCTCTAGACTATGTCAGCCTAGGGAGGATCACCCTGACCACCTGGACCCTGACTGGACAAACCTGTACAACGCTGAGTATAAAACCAAAGGAAAAGACCCCTCAACACATCAACTGACCCACAATACATTAGTAAGAAACAAAAAGTATTTCCATGTATCAAATGGCAGATTATACCAAGTTATCAATGACAAACATGTCCCGTACATCCCACTTGCACAAAGAGTTGACACTGATAAGGAGCGCCTTTTGGGAAAGCTTCAAATATAGAGTTAGGAAGAGAAGAAGTATATTTTATTGGATAATACTTTAGACTTATATAGCTTTAGTTGTGGCAGGGATTTTAGTTGGATCAAATCCAGGGGCTGGTCATGTGCTGGATGGGTTCAAGTTGCTGGATACCTGAACAGTCATGTGATATTGGTTTGCTGCCATTTCTGGTATGTCAAATGGTATATTGGAAAGGCACCAAATCAGCCAATGTCTGGATGTTAGGTGTGATGGCAATAGTTGGAATACTTGTACATCCAGACCCTCAACACACCCCTCCCTTAAGGGGTTACTCAGGTACATCAGGAGGGGACTTTGTCTTGACAGCTGCCGCCTGATGTTCCTCAAGTTGTTTACTAGTGGGCACCAACTGGGTCGAGTGTTCTCCTTTGCTAGGGAGGAGGCAAGATATGTGATACTTTTTGGTGATGGGCTCTTTAGAACCCTGGAACTTAACAAGGTAGGTGTTCCTGTCTGGTTGGTATCTGATGATTCTTCCTGGTCCTCTGTGTACTGAGTCTAGCTTCTTTCTATTCCCAGCTAGGACCCAGATGGGGGAGTTGATGGGGAGTGGGTCCTCTATTGAGGTTAACTTTTGGGTTTTGAGTCTCTTTGTTTCTGCCAGTTTGGCTTTGAGGCGTATGTGTTGTAGAGCTGGTTTCTGTTCTACTGTGAGAGGTTTTCCCAGGGGGATCTTCACATACAGTTGGTTGTTGCGGGTGACTATTTCTGGCTTGTACCCGTATGTTAGTTCAAACGGTGAGTAGCCTGTCCCTTGATTGGTATAGACCCGGGATACTAGTAATGCATGTTTCACATAGAGTGGCCATGTGTCTTTGGCTTTGCCATCCATTATTTTCTCCAGGGTTCTGATAAGGCTGCCGTTCAGGTGTTCAACTCTGCCATTGGCCTGTGGCCTGTAGGGCAAGGTTGTGGAGTGTTTGATGTTCTTTGTTTTTAGATTGTTGTTTACTACGTGGCCTATTAGCTCTTTTGCTCCATCTGTTATGATATAGTCTGGAGTGCTGTAGTCCACTATGATTGCTTTATTGATGAATTGATTTATTGTTTCTGCCTTGTGATCTTTTGTTGCACAGCAGATGGGCCAACATGTGGCAAAGTCAATGGCTACAATTAGGAAACATTGATTAGTTTTGGTTTCCGGGAAGAATCCCACTACATCCAGTCCCCAAACCTTGAATGATTCAGGGTCAGGTACTGGGTTGACTGTTGGCTGTGGCGCTTGGTGCTGGAGTATTTTTCATACAATGTGCACTTCTTTAGAACATCAATTATATCTTGCTTCAGGTTGGGCCACCATAATATCTCCTTTAATGTGAGATATAGGTTGTTAGCCTTTGTATGTCCTAGCAGACAGTGGTGTCTTAGTATAGTGTCAACTCTTTGTGCAAGTGGAATGTATGGAATGTGTTTATCCTTGATGATTTGGTATACTGTGCCATTTGATATGTGGAAATGTTTTTTGTTCCTTACTAGCATATCATGGGTCAGTTGGTGTGTGGAGGGATCCTTTCCTTTTGTCTTGTACTCAGTGTTGTATAGGTTGGGCCAGTCAGGGTCCAGGTGGTCAGGGTGATCCTCTATTGGCTGGCATAGCCTAGAGAGAGCATTGGCCGTGACCAGCTCTGTCCCCTTTTTGTATTGGATGTCCAGGTTAAGCTGTTCCAGCAAGGACATCCATTTGGCTTGGAACCGCGCAAGTGCGTTCTGAGTTTTGAAATAGATTAAGGATTTGTGGTCAGTTAGCACTTGGACGTTTAAGTGTCCTTAAAGATAACATCTCCATTTTTTGCATGCGTGATATATTGCTAGCAATTCTTTGTCGTGTATTGGATACCTTTGCTCAGTGTTTGTTAGTTTTCTGCTTCCGTAACATACTGGCAAGAAATCTTGCTTCCCTGGCTGGCAGATGCGTAGGACTGTGCCAATGGCAGTTTCACTAGCGTCTGACTCTAGCTTGTAGCACTTGTTGTTATTAGGGTATTGCAAGATTGGTGCTTTGATCAAAGCTTGTTTTAATAGCTGGAAATTCTTGTTGCATTCTGGAGTCCAGATGAATTTCTTTTTGGCATTACCTTTGGTTAGGTCATTGATTGGTGTGGTGAGCTTTCCGCAGTCTTTGATGTATTTCCTTAGGTAAGCTACCATACCAAGAAAGCATCTTACTTGTTTTAAAGAGGTGGGGCGTTGCATGTTATTTATGGCTTTTATTTTATCTGGGTCTGCTTTGATGCCACCGTCAGAGACAATGTGGCCCAAGAACAGGAGTTCCTTTTCCATAAATTGGCACTTACTTGGTTTTGCATAAATTTTGTGCTTTGCAAGTCAATTGAGTGTCTTGCAGTCATGTGTGAGGTGTTCCTCTTATGTTTTTGAAAATATGATGATGTCATTGAGGTAACATAATCTGTTTGAGAGTCTGTTTAGCGCCTGTTTCATCATGGTGACAAATGTTGCTGGGGCGTTTGTCATCCCAAAATTCATTACTTTACATTCAGACAACCCAAATTGCATGCAGAATGCGGTCTTTGGTATGTCTTTCTCTTTAACTTCAACTTGGTTGTAACCAGATGTGAGGTCAATTTTCGAGAAATTTTTTTCTCCGGAGAGCCTTGAAAATAGGTCTTCTATGAGGGGAAGAGGGTATTTATTATTTACTGTACTTGCGTTTAGTGCTCTGTAGTCAGTAACTAAGCAAAGAGATCCTTCTTTCTTCTTTACAAACAAGACCGCTGCCCCCCACGGGGATTCAGATGGACAAATGAATCCTTTGGCTAGATTGTCCTTGATGTGGGATTTAAGTGTTTGGGTCTCCATGGGAGAGAGTCTGTAGAGGGGTGCAGGTTTGGGCATGGCTTTGCATAAGTTGATGTCATGCTTGACCTCTTGTTTGGGGGGTAACTCTGTGAGTTCTTCCTTGAATACATGAGCTTATTTGTTTAGGAGTGCCGCAAGTTCTGGGCATTGGACCTTTTGTGTTTGTATATTATTAAATTTGGAGTACCTCATTATGTGGAGGGTACTTTCTTTGGTTAGATGTTCAGAGTCATCTTGGTTTATGACTTGAACAAATACTGTGTCTCTTAGAATGAGGTATTGGGTTCTTTGAGAATGTTGAACTGACTTCATTGCGTTTTATTATCATGGTTTTTGTTTTCCAACATATGCTGGGATTCACTTAGGTGAACCAGTCCATGTCTATCTACAATGTTGTAGTTTATGTTGTTCATGACAAGTCCTTTGATGGAAGTTTTTATGCCTTGGAGGTCAATTCTGAAGGGCATTGTTTTGCCTTTGAGTAGAACTTTTGACTTGTCTGCCATTCTGGCATATTTGAAGTTGGATTTGACAACTGGTATTTTGTACTTGTTTACAAAAAATGTTTGCTAACCATATTGTGTTGTGCACCAGAGTCAAATAAAATTTTATGTGTATAAGATTTGTAAGTGCATGGATAGACAAGAAGTTGTGAGCAATCTTTAATTTTTACATTCATAAAAATGGAGGATTGCGGGACACATGGAATGCAAGCAGCAAAGTTCGTGCCCTGGTACAATTTCTTGTCAAGTTTGGGGAAGACAGGGGCACTTAAGCCTGTTCCCCCTCCTCTTTTCCCTGTTCCTCTGTTTTGAGACCTTTGAGGTCAGAGAATGTGGGGTCAGATTCATAGCGGGTTGCTACTTAAGCATTGTTAACTTTGGCGGTGTCCTCTTTCTTGGGATGGGAGCAGTTTGCGCTTTGGCTACAATTGCCATTGTTACAATTGGAGTTGCCATTGCTATGATTGGTATTTTGGCGTTTATTGCCATTGGAGTTTTCTCTGCCATTGCTGTTTGAGGAGCGGTTGCTGTTGCATGCAGCATATTCCATATTTGCGAGTTTTTCCGCGCGCTTGGCTTCAGCAATGAGCGCGGGCATGGAGGTGTTAGCCTCTGGGCAGATGAGGGCAGCAGCAGAGGGTTTCATTCTGTTGACAAATGATGCTCTGGTGTGCACGTTATCAGCTTGTGCTGGGTTTTGGATCTTGCAACGTATTTCCTCAAATTCATTGGCGTAAGCTGTGATAGTGGTCTTCTGAGGAAGATTGCTGAGCTGTATTGCAATGTCTTGGAGGGATTCAGTGACACAGAAATTGTGGGTGATGTTGGCTTTGAACTCTTCCCAGTTGTCAAGCTGGTCTTCAGTTTGTGAGCCAACTCAGGTGGCAAACCAGTTAGCTGCGGCCTTGTATAGGTGCTTGCTGGCTTATTGGACCCATTTTCTGTGGGAAGAGGCTGGCGCAGAGTTTCACGGCTGAGTGGTTGTCAGGGATTCCTTCCCTGACTCCTTCAATTATTTGGATCACATCAACAACTTAAGTCATCCAAAACAACACAGGCACCAAGTTTTAAACACTAGATTTTGTAAAATTAAGGACAGGAACAGGATTTGAACTCAAAACCTTCCAAAATCATCAACTGTTAGTTTAAAGTTAGCTAAACAACTTACTTTAGCTATTTATAAGCATAAATTGAATTGACTTTTGCTCTCAAACTTAGAATCAGTTTTGAAAAGGTTAATACATCCAGAGACAACGTCACTTACCGCTCAGAAGTTGATTGGCTGCATTGGTTTTTCCAGGCGCCTTTGGATCCAATATATGAAGATGAAACCAAGGCTCTGTTCTGCACCTTACTTGATGTTCCTTATGAAAACCGCCTTAATTTTCAAGATATTGCGGTTTATCTTTACTCCGCCAATGTTTGGAATATTAATTTATTACATATACAATCAGAAATTCATGCCCAGCTCACCCAGGTATTAGTTTCAGCCATCCTATTTATGCAAATTATTGAAAAATCTCTCTCATCTATCCTCATATCCTCTTAACTCACTCAGCCTCTACTTTTAGGCTATTTAAGCTTAACAACTTTACCAAACTTAGTTGTTCCAACAATAAAGATTATTACTCTTCTAGTTACTCCTCCCTTTTGATAATACTTCCTTTCTGAAGCCATGAGGGGAAATCTTTTCCTATCTTGGTTTCTAGTCTACTTCTTAACCAAGGTGTACGCCTTAGAATACCCAACTCCAACCACCAACTGGTATAATTCCTCCCCAGATGACGCCCACCAGAAGGAATCCCTTGCCAATGGTGGTTCAAATATCCTTTTGGGCATTGGGGACGTAAATTCCATTATGGTTGCTTGTTTGCTTCCCCACCCACTGAACCTACTCTTGTTAGACCTTATGCCTCATTTTACCTCTTGACGTACTTGGTGGGCTACTATCTACTTGGGAGATTCAGCTCTAGGTTTGGAAGATTTGCTTATCTAAGACAACTTGGACATCTTGCGATGGTCACGGTTCCTGTTGGCTTGGTCATAGCAGGCTTGAATGTAGGGGCCTTGGCCCATCAGCTGGGAAGTTTATTCCCCGCAAAGTGGGTCCCTGACAGTGGTCTAGCCAGTTGATGAATTTTTCTTTGTTTTTACCAAAGAACTTGTCAATACCAATGTATTTGGTGTTGGTAACTTTGCCTGCAATAGGCGGTTGTGTGTTTGTTTATGGTTGTAGAGAGCGACTGTAATGAATTATCTTGGTGCATGATTTGGGCATGACCAGACCTTCAAATATGGTGCATCCACTAGGAATGTCTTCATCAATGTCGTGGGCATGGAAATACGTCTTCCAGGTATCCTGGGATGTGGCCTGGTTGAGTACATGGGCAAAGGTGGGCAGGTTCTGTTCAGTCATTTTCTCTTTCATTGGCGTGATCAAAAACTGTAGTGCTACCAGTGATAAGGAGCGCCTTTTGGGGAAGCTTTGAATATAGAATTAGGAAGAGAAGAAGTATAGTTTATTGGATAATACTTTAGACTTATATAATTTTAGCTGTGGCGGGAATTTTAGTTAGATCAAACCCAGGGGCTGGTCATGTGCTGGATGGGTTTGAGTCGCTGGATACCTGGACAGTCATGTGATAATGGTTTGCTGCCATTTCCAGTATGTCAAATGGTATATTGGAAAGGCACCAAATTGGGCAATGAATGGATGTTAGGTGTGATGGCAATAGTTGGAATACTTGTACATCTAGACCCTTGACAACACCATACTAAGACATCACTGCCTGCTAGGCCATACAAAGGCTAACAACCTATCCTCACACTAAAAGAGATAGTATGGTGGCCCAACCTCAAACAGGATATAGTGGATGTTCTGAAAAAGTTCATGGTGTTCAAGAAATACACCTGTACAAAGGCTCCTCAGCCAACGGTCAACCCAGTACCAGACCCTGAACCATTTAAGGTTTGGGGGCTAGACGTAGTGGGGCCTTTCCCAGAAACAAAGACAAACCAATGTTTCTTAATTGTAGCTATCAACTTCACCACACACTGGCTCATCTGCTGGGAAACAAAGGACCACAAAGCAGAAACCATCAAATGTTTCATTAACAAAGCAATCATAGCTGACTATGGCACTCCAGACTACATCATAACTGATGGAGCAACAGAGTTATCAGGGCACATAGTTAATGACAACTTGAAATCCAAAAACATTAAACACTCCACAACCTCTCCATACAGGCCACAGGAAAACAGTAGAGTGGAACACCTAAACAGCAGCCTTATAAGGACCCTAGAAAAAATTATGGATGACAAAGCCAAAGACACATGGCCACTATACGTGAAACATGCATTATTAGTATCCCAAGTACACACTAACCAAGGGACAGGCTATTCACTGTTTGAGCTAACCTATGGGTACAAACCAGAACTAATCACCTGCAACAAACAGCCCTACATAAATATCTCCCAGGGAAACCTCCCACAGTAGAGCAAGCACCAAACCTACAACACATCCGCCTCAAAGCTAAAATAGCTGAAATGAAGAGGCTCAAGACACAAAAGGTAACCTCCACAGAGGAACCACTTCCCATCAACTTCCCTGTCTGGATTCTAGCTGGTAACATAAAGAAACTAGACTCAGTACACAGGGGACCAGGAAGAGTCATCAAATACAGGCCAGAGCACAACACTTAACTAGTAAAATTCCAAAATGCCAAGAACCCAATCATCAAGAAATACCACAGAACCCGTCTCCGCCTCAGTAAAGAAGAGCACTCGACCAGACTGATCCCAACTAGCAAACAGCTCCAGGAGTATCAGGGGGCAGCTGTTAAGACAAAGCCCCCTCCTGATTCACCAGAGTAACCCCTTAAGGGGGGGGTGTTGAGGGTCTGGATGTACAAGCATTCTGGCTACCGCCAACCTACTTAACATCCAGCCATCGCCTGATTTAGTCCCCTTCCAATATACCGTTTGACATACCAAGAATGGTAACCAAGCAATATCACCTGACTGTCCAAGTATCCAGTGGCTTGAACCCATCTAGCACATGACCAACCCCTAGGTTTGATCCAATTAAATCCCCGCCACAGTCAAGTCTATATAAGTCTAAAGTATTATCCAATAAAATATACTTCTCTTCTTTCTTAATTCCATGTTTGAAGCTTCCCCAAAAAGGCGCTCCTTATCACTATCTACTGCTTCACGCCCCAAGAAGAACACTTTGAAAGCCTATCTGGACAAAGCTCTCAAAAAGGGCCTCATTAGACCCTCAAAATTGTCTTTTGGTGCCGCTGTCTTCTTTGTAGCAAAAAAAGCCGGAGGGCTCTGCCTAGTCACAGACTACAGGGCGCTCAGCAAGGTCACAATTAAGAACATGTATCCCCTGCCCCTGATTTATGACCTTTTTGACGCCCTGAGGGGGTCCCAAATCTTCACAAAAATTGACTTGACAGCAGGCTATCACCAAATTTTTCGTAAAGAATGAAGATATCCCAAAGACTGCGTTCAGAACCAAATACAGATCCTTTGAATGTGTTGTTCTCAATTTTGGTATGACAAACACCCCCAGCACCTTTATGACTTTCATGAACAAGGTTTTCAAAGAACACATAAAAAACAAACAATAATCTACCTGGACAATATAATCATCTACAGCCCAACCTTAAAGCAACACTGGGAATATGTCTTCCTGGTCCTCTGCACCCTCAAAGAAAATCAACTCATTGCCAAACCATCAAAGTATGATTTATTCTTATCTGAACCCCCATTCCTTGGTCACTTATCAGAAAGGACGGAATCAAATAAGACCCAGAAAAGATATGTGCCATAACTGAAATGCCAGCCCCCAGAAAAAAGGCAAATTCTGTACCTTCCTAGGCATGGTAGCCTATGTTAGAAGATTCATCCCTGACTGGGGTGCCCTGACAGCCCCCCTGTCAGCCATTACAGGAAAAATAACTTAGGTTGTGTGGACACCTCTATGAGACAAACACTTCTGCCAATTAAAAGAATGTATGGTCACTGCCCCTATTCTCTAATACCCAAATTGTGAAGGAATATACAAGTTAGAAACCAACACATCTGACTACACCATAGGAGGGGTACTCTGTATCCAGACAGCAGAAAATTTCTTCCTCCCTGTGGCGTACAACTCAAGGAAACTACCTGAAAGCAAACAAAGATACCCCATATATGACAAGGAATTGGTAGCTAATGTGCACTGCCTCATGAAATGGCAATGTTATCTGGAAGGGGCTCAGACATTCAAAGTGCTTACCAACCACAAATCCCTAGTGTTCTTCAAAACACAACAACACCTATCAAGGAGACAAGCCAAATGAATGAGTCTCATACAGAGATACCCCATGCAAATCAAATACAAACTAGGCAAAGAAATGCTTACCGCAGATGCCCTATCAAGGCTATACAGCAAGCATGCCCTCTGCGCTGATGGGGACCCTGATTGGCCCATGTTGATCATGGGGAATCTCCAAGAAGGGTTCCCATCTGGCACCCCAATGGACATCCAAGAGAAGGTCCTTAAGAACAAACATATGTTCAAGAACGTATATGGCACACTACACCAAATACTTCCAAATGATGACACTGTGCCTTAAGTCCTGTCAACGCAAAAGATTGACACAATCATCCAATACCACAGAGATTTGGGACACACCTGTAGCAGGAACTTGCATGAATATCTCAAGACACGCTACTGGTGGCCCAATATGCTAGATGCTATCAAAGAGGTACTGGAACAATGCAAAGTCTGTGAGAAGTACGCCCAAACCAAGGCACCACCCAAGTCAGTAGTACCTGTATCCATCACACAACCTTTCAAGGTGTGGTCACTGGATATTGTGGGACCAATTCCTGGCAAAAACAAGGGCAAAAAGTACATCATAACAGCTATCAACTATGCAACCAGATGGCCTGTGGCACAAGTCACAAAAGAACACAAAGGCAATGATATGAGACAATTTATTGGGAAAGAAATCATAGCCAAGTTTGGGAAACATGACCTCCTGATCACAGACAGAGGCACTGAACTTAAGACCATTGACACCAATATCTACCTTGCCAAAAACGGAATAAGATACATCACAGCCAGCCTGTATCACCTGCAAGCAAATGGACAAGTAGAACAACTAAATGGCTCACTAATGGAAGCCCTCAGTAAGTTATCTGCTAACAATCCAAGAGCCTGGGTGAACATGCTACCAACTGCACGTATGGTATTCAGAACACAAGTCAACTGCAACACAGGCAAAAGCCCATATGAACTTGTCTATGGGAAAAAGCCTGCCATTGTTAGTACAACCACAGGACCACAATTACTTCTGCCAAAAAGGTTCCAGATAACAGTGATTCCAATGTGCAGCGTGCTAGAAAAGACCAGGAAGACATGGAACAAAAAAGAGTCAAGAGAGAAGCAATCCCACTACAGCAGGAAAGATTCCAAGCCAGGAACAAAATCTGGGTTGTCAACCACAATCAGCACAAGTTGGAACCAGGGTTACATGGGCCAGGCATCATCATGGAGGTCAAACCCAACAATACCTACCTCATCAAAGGAATTGGCACTTGAACTGAATTAAAACACATTCACCATGACCAACTCTGCCTGTATAAGCAAGAACAGTCCAACACAATCCTAGGATCCCTGTTCCCAACGCCAAACTAGATCAATACCAAGCCCACATCCCCAACTCTCTCAAGAAAATTCCCAAGGCTCCACCTTACAGCACCCCAGGGGGAGATGCCATAACATCTTTGATTACTCTCTCTTGGGGAATAATACCCCAAGCAGCTCACTGAATGAGTCACCAAATGGTGCACAGACCAACCATTAAGTCAGTGGCACTACTATCATTTAACCATTTATTATGGGGATCAAACAATCCAGATCCTAAGCAGAAAACAACTTGAATAAGCCTCGTGAATTAAGAGGAACATTACTCAGATAAGCCCCATGACTCCCATGACGTAAATGGGCAGTATGTGGCTTTTCATGATACTATATAATACCCTATATTCATATCTAATAAAGTATCCTTCTCTTCTTAAATTTCCCCTTTATCTTGTTTATTATACTTCCCAGAAGTATATACATAACAAACTCCATATTATTCACTATCATAATGTTCAATCTCATAATGAGTAGGGCTCCATTGGTTTCACTATATCAAATATAAATATTAAATTAAAACACCATTTGAATAAATGAAATCAAAATCATGGAACCTTAAAATAAGCCAAAAATAAAAGATAAAAGTTGGTTATCCAGATTTTACAGATTGAATAAAGGTAAAATTTCAAATTATTATTGCATTATGATAGGTTTTCTAATTTTTGGCCAGATTTTGATTCTTATTCTTTTGTTGGCAGACCTAAAACTTTATTTTAAAAGTCATTGTAGTTTTTTAAGCTGTGAGGACAAAAAAAGTTATTCTAAAGAAAATTTACTCAGTGAGAAAAGAACAACTGAGCTCAAAAAGAAATTAAAAATTAATGAATTTATAAAAATTAACAATATATTTATGTAACCTTCTACAGTAGTTTTCAAAGCTGTAGCAATAAGAAAAATTGAGTCATCTGTAAAAAAATCAACTCAGTTCAGAACAAAATATAAAACCAATGAATTTATATTGATTAACAATAATTTTTTTACCTTATTTTTTATTCTGATATGAGTTGATTTCATTTGCAGCTAAGTTGATTTTGCTTACAGATGACTCAATTCCATTTATTGCCACAGCTTTAAAAACTACTGTATAAGGTTACCTAAATATATTGTTAATTACTATAAATTCATTTGTTTTTAATTCTTGTGAGCTCAGTTGATTTTTTCTCAGCTGAGTGAATTTCTCTTTAGGATAACTTAATTTTGTTTGTCCTCACAGCTGTGAAGACTACTGTACTAAAAATAAATTTATTTGGAATTAAAACAACTCAATTCATCACACAAATGAAATGGCCCTAGTCATACTCCAAAGTTACTGTAGCTTTCTAACCTGTTGGGATAGACAAAAAATTGTTCAGTTTTGAACAAATTTTTTCAGTCATCAAACATATTTCAATTTTTATGATATAAATAGAAGCTAACCACACAAAAAAATGTGCGCTAATTGGCAAAAATGTCCAGGCACACAATGAATGATATAAAATGAGAACAAATGAATGATGATTCAAAAACAGTTATTTCAATAACTAGAAAAAATTAATTTCAGTCACAAAAGAAGCTACTATGTTTGCTATGCTTTTTTGGAACAAAGACAACTCAGTTGCTAAAGTGAAAAACTTGATCCAACAAAAAACTCTCATAGCCACAAAAACAGACAAAAAAATCAAATATCACAACAAATTAATGAATCTATAATAATGCTACTAGTTCATCCTAATTAAGATATACAATCTAGAGCAGAAAGTGGATGTAAATATTATGAGTGTCTGTTCCAGGATTAAAATTATCACAAAAATCAAATTTATCAATAAATACCATAAAAGTTCACATTTACAACCAAAAAATAATTAACATAGAAGTTTTAGAATCTAATGTTGAATAATGTTAAGAAATACAAGCTATTTGGTTATTATATATAGATAAATAAAAGTTAAATTAAATAAATTATATAGTCAAACTGATATAAATTTAATTTTTTGAATTTCCTTTTATATCAAAAGGAATGTATTGTAACAGCAGAGTCAAGGAGTTAAAGGAGTACTGTGGAGTTCCTGTTCACCAGTCCCCAAAGTGTGTCCTGGATCATAGCCAGGGACCGGCTTGGAGGAGCTGTCATTTCCTAGTAGTGGGAGGTGGCTTGCTAAAAGTTTATACTTAGCCTGCATGACTGCAAACTCTTCCAGTACCTTTCCAATCACTAGGTGAGCATCCCCATTGTGCACCTGTACTTTGGATGATTCCAACCCCTTTGTGGGTCTGTGCCAGTCTTTTAATAACATAGTGTCAGGGCTCATAATGACCTGGACAATCAACTAGCCTCCCTGAGAAAAGTACAGCCAAATGCGTGGGAAACCCTACAAACTGTCTCTCAGAAGGAAAATCCCCCTTTTGAATAACAAATGACCTGGGATTTGAGAGACCTACAAGTCTCAAATCCCTGGCTTCAAATCTAATAACAAATATGGGCCATTTACTATCAGGAAATGGCACATCATGAGGGCAATTTTTCAATCACACAATTGGGCGCTGGATTGCTCATAGGATCTATTAATAGCTGTGACATCTTGATTTGCTGCAGCCCAAGCAAGGTTCCTGTTATGCCAGCCAATGCCCATCCATCTCCAGGCCCAAGTACGCAAATTTCTTTCAAAATTATAAGTTTAACTGAAATTGATGCCATCAGATCTCTGGTGGCACAAAAGGCCACAAAATTACCAGTAAGTATAAGTAGTGAGGAGGAAAAGCCCTCCTCACTGTTGAAATCTTAAAATAAACAAATTTGTGTCCAGGAATCATTATCTTCTTTCAGGGATGATCTATTTTTTCTCCAATTTAATTATTATGTTTGCATCTATTTGTAAATTTACTACCCAATATAAACTTGCCTATCTGTATCCTTTGGGTTTTACTCCTGCCACTTCAGTCAAACCATCCCGCACTCTTGACTTGGAGTACTTTCATCCTCATCATCTGGATCTCCCTCCTGATTGTGCTAGAGAGATCATCCTGCCTGCTATTAAGGAGATTCCTACTACTCCCCCTGCCCAACGCGCCTCCTGCTCAGGATTTTAGCAAGTTGGGGTTCATTTATATCACAGTATTGAGGCTGGCCAATCAGGTCATTCCCCATACTGGAAGTTGGCGTCCCCTAGCTACTGCAGTGAATTACCTGATCAAAATAGCGCCTATTGTATACATGGCCTTCCAGGCCTGGCCTGCCTCCCCTGTGGGAGTCCAGCCGGACTCTGACATAGGCTGTAACACATAGTAAACTCATTTCCTATGAACTCCCTTCCCCTATCCATCATCTCAAGATGCCTATTTAACCTATCCCACTATTCCTGGGAGGTCTTACTGGTAGAAAATCTTCTACAACTTTGACAGTAGGCATCTTCCTCCCCTTGACTAGGGTAAAAAATATGGGGCAGCTCACTTATAGGGCTTTTATCTGTATTACTGTAAAATTTAGTCAGGGGTTGAAATAGGCCTTTATTCACTTTCAGAAGGAAGATCCCCTTAGAAATCTTCTGGTATATTTCCTGAGGGTATGGGAAACAATATGGTTTTGCAAATACTTGGAGTTCTCCAACAATCTCTTAGACTCCTTGTACTTGGTCTTCAGCTCCTGCATCTTTGTCTTGGACTCCTGCTTCTTAGTATTGGGCTCTTGCACTTTAGTCTTGGGCTTCTGCACTTTGCTCCAGCTCCAGTTTCTTTTTCAGCTCCAGCTCCAGCTTCTGTATCCTGGGCTTTTTCACCTTTATTTTGGTCTTCAGCTCTCTGTGTAGTTCTTGTGGCCTTTTTAATCTACTTGATTCAATCCCTGAAAAGCTTCAGATAGCTTCCATTTTTATAGCTCCTTGTTTCAGTCCTGATTTTCTCTCAGAACTCTTGTTTTCCAAATCTTAAACCATCCAGTTTTTCTCTCTCTACAATATATCAAACTTATTATTTTACTTTAGCCAATGAAACCCTGTATTTTATACTTCATTACCTCATTTTTTAGGCTTTAAATCTTCAGTTAAAGCCCTCAAAACACTGATCAAACAAGTTTTGATGTGCAGCCAATCAGATACTTGTATTCAATGGTTTTGCCAAGCAGTTCACCCAAATGACATATTCTTGACCCTGGTTTGAACCTGGCACCGTCTTGCTCCAGGTAAACAACTGCTCCATGTTTCAAATGGTTTCACTGTAATTCCTGTCATGTTTCCCCAGCAAAACTTGAGCGCTCTTGCATATGTTTTACTTAAGGGATTTTCAAACCCTTGATTCTTCAATGTTTCTCTGAGTTTCTATGCATTTTCCCAGCATTTCAGCACTTTGAACTCAATTGTTGCTTGCTTCTTGCCTCTCTCAACTAATTTGGCAAAACTCCAGCCTTTGTCCTTACAGTTTATCTGTCCTGTTTCTGGCTTCTTTCCTCAACATCTTGATCAATTCATCTCTAACAAAGTCATAGTTTAAACACTGCAGATTATTTTTTCTCCTCCTCTTTTTATATGATATTTAATAAAATCTTTATATCATATTCTTGGCAGCATTAATGAAATCTTTAACTGCTTTTTCTTATAATTTCCTTTCTTAAGAAACCAGAAATAGCATTCCAGCTTCTGTATTCATTCTAGCTAGTCCTTCTAAGCCAACTTTCAGCCCTTCAACTAGTCCTGCATCATGATATTATAGTCCTTCATCTAGTCCTGCACCATGATTTTCTAGTCCTTCATCTGGTCCTTCTTCAATCCTTTCCGGGATATCAACTAGGCATCACTTATGAACCATCTTGGTTCCAAATGCACTATGAACTATCTTGGTTCTAACTTCACTATGATCTTCCAGTCCCTCAACTAGTCTTGACTGTTGATCCCACACTATGAACCACATTGGTTCCAAAACTCAGTCCCTGTTACCAATACCTGTAGACTCAGGCATAAGTCTACATGGCTACTGGTGTTTGACTGGACCCTCAAAAGTGGAAACCACTTAGGCCATCCAACCATAGATCAACCTGTCTATGCAGTTGTCTTTACTCACCCAGGTTGATTAAGTCTGAGCTTTCAGTTGCAAAGTTATCAACTTTAATTCCAAGAGTCTTGATAATATCAGGTTCCGCGGCTGCTTCCCTGAGCAACCACCCTGATAACACCCCTGAGTGTATCCATGCTCCATTGTTAACTTTAGAACCTCCCTAAAGCCTCCAGAGAAACACAAACAAGGACACCCTACCAGTCTGTTAGATAGATTGCTTGCTTAAAAATCTCCTGTAAATTTATTAGGGCACATATAGCTCTCAAAACTCCTTTTTCTCCTGGCAGCCTGTGTCACCTGCCAGGATCATCATAACTTCCAGCCTGAGTAGCCCACACTACCTACCAGGCTGGAACACTCTTCTAAGCTGACAGCCTGCGTTATCTGCCAGGGTGCTACACTCCCCACCCCTAGCAGTCATCATTCCCTGCTGGGTGGAGACACCTAACTAGCCCACAGCAGCCAAAGTTCCCTGCTGGGCTATCACATTTCTCACCCCAAGCAGCCAAAGTTTTCTGCTGGGTGGAGACAACTAAACCAGCCCACATCAGCCAATAATCCCTGCTGGGTTGGTCCATCCTCCTCCTCTAGTAGTCCTCTGTTATCTACTAGACAGGACTTACTTTCCCTAGTAGCCATTATTCCTTACTAGGCCTCTACCTGTCTTAGCACAACAAAACACTGACAATCTTCAGCATAGCGTCTTTATTTGAAGCCAAATCAACCCCTGCCTGCAAAAACCGCTCACATGTGGATTGTCACAAGTATACCACAGACTTGGACGCCCTTGTGGGTCAAAGAACAAAGTGGACATTGTTCAGAAAGCAGAAGATGTGAGTAGCTCTGAGTCAGAGAGTGAAACCCAAGTCACAAAGACAAAGCAACAGACCTAGTATCAGGAACCCACCCTGTTGGAAATAACTTCCCAACATAGTAAATTAAAGAAGAAGGATTTAAACTAATTGTTGGGAATTTCAACCAAGCAATGATGCCAATTATGACAGAGCTCATGGTTTAGGCTTTCAGCAGCCAACTCCATAAATTATCAGTATAAAAAGCAATGATGTCAATTCAACAGAGCTTGCAAATATGAATTGCAGCAGCCAAACACCACAAACTGGTGTATAAAATAAATGTATATTGGAACAGCAGTAGTCTGCTGACTTGCATTGCAACACCAGCCAATGATAAGCGCCATTGAAGTGCTTAGCTAGTACATGATTTGCTGCTGTGTCACTTGATAAAGCTACAGGCACCGCCTAACAATTGAATTGGGCGCTAAAGCGCCAGACTAATTATATGTCAGGCGCCATTGCGCCAACTGAAAATTATTGCAAGTGCTGCTCTACTTTTACATCAAGCGCCAAGGCGCTGGGTTCAATTCCCCATAATCTCAAATTCCCATATTAATTATATTATTAAGCATTGAACCTGTGGTATGTTCAGGATATTAGGAAGTGATCCTGAAGTGACTAAACTATTCCACGCCAGCAAGGGCTACCTGTGCTGGGTGAAGATAAAAATGTTCTATTGGTTGACGTACAATAAGCGCCAAACCTAGATTACTGAGTACACAAATTAGGGATGTGTTAGAATGTCCTAGAAGACATTGCTAGCAGCCCAGGGATTAACCTTTGAGAAGGTATAATAAGAATTAATCAATTACAATAAAATCATCTTTTAATCTGGTTGACCCTTATCTTAATCTTTAAGTACTTCTGCGTGATCAGAAGCCATTCCTTGACAATAATCATGTTTCCATTTGATCCTGGCTCTTCTGATATGGTACTACTCATATCCTCACATATGACTGTATTCAAGAAAATTCTTTGTGCCCTATAATATAAAATGATTGTGGTGATGTAAAGCAAAAAGAACAACATGTCAGGCACCCACCCACTTAGGAGTAGACTTCCAAAATGATGAATTATGGAAGAGGGATTGAGACCAGGTACTAGAGATCCCATGGGAAGAGAGACCATTCTGAGGTGGAACAGCTCTCTGAACAGGCAGTAGCAACCCAAGAGAGGGTTGAAGCAACCTAAGAAGAAATATGCCCCAAAATAGCTAAGGAGGAAGGCAGAAGCTAGCAGATGGAAGACCTTGGGATTGGTGGGCTTCTTTGGAGACTGATAATTCTGAGGCTCTTCCTTTTGGGGTGGATTGTGTAATAAGGGTGTTGCCGTGTACCATAATCCTGAAATTACTTGACGCCAGGATTTCTCTAAGTAGTGGGAATCAGAAGAGGTACCATAATTGGCTCTGGTACCCAGAAAAATGCTGGCCTTAAAGACCTGTAACAAGATTATCCAGAATATCCATTTATACCCAAGGGACTTCCAGATGGAAGTCTTGGGTAGTCTCATGGTTTGGATGGAAGGTTTAAGTCAAGTTAAAAAAGGTAGTTCACTTTGAGTGAATGAAAGAATTTATTGGTTGAACAAACAATAGAATATAGCTTATCAGCCTTATATAACATGGTACCAAGAAATAGTTTGGGGAAAATATAAAGGAGATATGGGAATTTGGAGATGCAGCAGGAGAATATGGAGAAACTGGAACTTAAAACTAGATTCTAAATTAAAGTATTTGTGATTATGTTTTTAACCACAAAACTTAACCTGCTCCAGGTTATTTGTCCTCCACCCAGGGCAAAGACTGGAGAATTATCTGCTCTTCCCCACAAGAAGCTGGGGACTAAGAACAAGGAATAGTACCAGAATTAGCAGCCAACAGAACAGAAATTGAGAAACAAGAGTCTGTAACCTTGCCAACATCATCAAGAGTGTTTCCAGAGTGGTTCAGAGTTGATGTGTCTTTGAATGATTGGCTGAACCCTAATTTGAAAGGTAATGATTGGTTGGGTTTAGATCTATCAATAAAATCACAATTTAGTTGACTGTTTAAGTGCAGGGAAATAGCAGGTTTGATCCCAATCCCTGAATTAATTTCATAATTAATAACATCTGGAAAAGAATTAATAGGTAATATTGAACAAATACTACCCACTAATTCTTCAATTATAGGTGATTCTAATGGACCAGGATTGAAACAGTCTTCTACAATTGGTGCCACAAAATCATTGTTGACAGGAATATTTACAGGAAGATTCCTGACACAACAACTGCAATCATGGAACCAATGGGTACTGAAACCATACCCAAATGAATTACTTCTCCAATAATTTGATATCTACCTAGTGGTGGGTTGAAACAACCAAAGAAGGCATAAGCCCCCAAGTAAGAAGAAGGAGGCAAAAGGACAGAAAGGACTTTCAGGACAAGAATCAGAGGGATAATTTGTAGAAAAAAGAGGCAGTATACCACTTCCCTGGTACTACAGGAGCCCACTTCCCATTATTGCAGTATTTGATGGCAGTGCCAGATCTGGTAATAGTCTCCATCTGTACAGAAGATTGTACTGAAGTACAAATCATGAATAAAATTAATCATTTGAAGCTAATTCCCCAAGAAGGGGAAGAATTAGGTGCTTTCATGAATATTATAAGAAATTCTTATAAAAAACAAAGCAATTTTATGATTTAAAGTCTTTATTAATTGAGCAATTGAAATAAGCAAGGATTAGAAGCTTTTATAGTAAAAGGATGAGGAAGTTGGGGAAAAAAGTTGAATTTCAAAACTTATCAGCAGTTGAAATAAGCTGTAACATAACTCAAACATTTGAAACTGTCATGGATTTTGGTATTAAGATATCTAACTATGATATGCTTAGTACTAATTTGATTCATATATACAATACCATCAATGATATTGAATCAAGATTAATCAATATTTTAGCATATCAATATTATTATACTATCACACTCTCTATGCAAGACTACCTTAGAAAGGCCTAGTCTGCTTTGATTCTATTACTGGATAACAATCCATTTTTTCTCTTATCAAGCTCCAACCCAGTGCCTGCTTTGTTGAGCTCATATACATTAGCTTTAAAAGCTATGGCAACAAGCAAAAATAATTCAGTTTTAAACAAAAATAACTTGGTTGCAGACAAAATTAAAAATAAGCAAATATATATTAATTTATAATAGATTTGGATTCATTTCAATTTTGTTTACATCTGAGTTAAATTTGTTTAAATATGAATTATTTTTGCTTGTTTCCACAGCTTTAAAAACTACTGTATCTGAAACTAGGGACTAAACCCTTATTCTGAGACTTATCTGGTATCACCTGATCTCTGTAGATCCCTCACACAATATAATAGGATCAATAGAGCCTTTCCTGAATGTTCACATGACTGTTAATTTTCCTCTGTTCATTCTGAGGATGGGAATATGTGACTATATAAACCCCTCATTCCCATTCTTAATAAATAAGATTTATTATAAATATTTATTTCAAGTCTTTACTAAATAGCTGGCTGGTCTCAGGACAACAGAGTTAGGCTCTACCCTTGCAGGGGTTCCTGTCCCATAGGCCTTGTGTAAGCCTGAAATTACAACAGAAAAAACTCTTAACAGTCATCAAGGATTTAATTTACCCTCAGAAAATTGCTTACATTATAGCTTTCAGTTAATAAAGCTGTTTAACATATGTTAATACTTAAAAGTATTATTAAACTGAAGTTTGGTGGTTTACAAAGATTTTTATCTTTCCTAGGAAGTTGGCAACATCAGCATCAAGCTTTAAAGCCTCTGATTGGCTGGATTGGACATTTTCAAAGTCTTTTTGATTAACCACTAATCTTTTAGTTGTTTTTGCACTAAGTTTAGAGCGCTCTGTAGCCATGTAAAAGGTCTCAGGTTTGAATTTTGCTCCTGGCTGTGTTAAATTGACATTAGCATAATAAGAATTTAAATTATGAATTTAATGCATAGATTGAGGAAACATTTGTACCAAGTTGCTTAAGTTACACAGATCTGTGGTAGGATCATTCTAAATTATGGCCTTGGCAACTTGGGCACTCAGACTGAAAGAACAGGAACTATTAACCCCAGAGTTCCAAATCTTTCCAGGAAAGCCAACAAAGTCACAAACACCAGAAAAGTGAACAAAATTACTACTGAGAGAGTGGCTTTGGTGTAAGCTCTGTATACCATCACAATGATATTCCCACCAGTCTTATAAAGAAAATTAAGCCTGTTATTAATACCACCTATGAGCCTTATTTGAGTGATGACAAAGAGCAAGGCAACAACAAAAAGCCACAGTACTATCAAACTGTGAAGGGGCTGGGGTGCTAAAAAGTCACTTTATTTTACAGTCAGGTGCCTATGCTGTGTGTCTTGACAGAACCTGCAGATTTGTTGCCTAACCAAAAAGATTTCAAGCACAAGGTGATCCCAGACTCCAAGCGTGAAATCCTCATCAAGCTTATCACAGACAGGCGTGACTACAGAAAGGCTGCAGCAGCCATCAGTTTATTATAAAAATCAGCACATATACTGTATAACACTTATCTAAAAACTAATAGAATTCTTTTTATGAAGAAACCCAAGCACAAGTTGTTGAGTTGCACTTTGATATTTGACACAGCAAAGAACCCAAGCAAAAGTCTTAAATACATAAGACTTGAGGTTTTGGCTTTAAGCCTGTCTGATCTTTATATGAATAAAAGGATCTTTCTATAAAATGAAAGATGAGATCTGAAGACTTAATGTCAAAATTAATGAGCAAAAATGAACTTAATTTTATTGGGAAATGAGCTCTATAATTTATACCCAAATGTTTGATCCTAATAGCCTTAGTGGAGATAATCCAAGTTGTGGAATCTGGTAACAATCCAGAAGTCTTAGGTATTGGTATACACCCATATTTTGGTAAAGATAACACCTTAAGTCAAAAGAAAAATAAATGGCTTTCACACAGGCTGAATTTTAAAATACACTTCACATGGCCAATTGAAACCCCCTAATAAGGGTTAATTCACAGCTGATCCCGCCTCAAGGTTGAACTCAGGGAAATGTTAGGCATGGAGGAAATTGGCATGAAAATAAGCAAATAGTCATGAAGATTTCATATTCTTGTTATACTTGTGATATAACTTGAAGATTATAATATGAGGACCAATAAAAAGCAAATATAACTTGCAATCTTGGCCACCAACACAATTCTGATAATGGAGAACTTGGACTCCTACTTGGAACTTAGAGACTGGGAATTTCAAAGCATCAAAGGGAGACAGCTCTAATGATTTATTCTTCAAAGCTGTGATATAGGTGGTAGCCTGGATATTTATGACCTCATTGATAAGCTCTTTGACCTGTTGTTCAAGATCAGTTGCAGTATCAAGCTCAACCAATGTATTTCCTTATATTGAGGGGGTGTTAGCCTTTCAACTATAAAGTATAGAAAAAGGAGAGAAGGTAGTAGTATGATGCTTAATTAGTTGATAAGCAAAGAAAGCCATTGGAAGATACATATACCAATTAAAAGCATTAGAGTGAATCAGCTTACACATGATATTGTCAAGGGTCTGAATGTACAAGTATTCCAGCTATTTCCATCACATCTAACATCCAGTCATTGCCCAATTTAGTGCCTTTCCAATATACTTTTTGATATTCCAGAAATGGCAACAAACCAATATCACATGACTGTCCAGGTATCCAGCAACCCAAACCCATCCAGCACATGACCAACCCCTGGGTTTGATCCAACAAAAATCCCCGCCACAGCTAAAGCTATATAAGTCTAAAGTATTATCCAATAAATTACTTCTTCTCTTCCTAATTTTATATTTGAAGATTCCCCAAAAAGGCGCTCCTTATCAATATAACTAGAGTAGAATTAGCCCCTTCTACAATGTAATTATTAGAAGGTTTATATGTTGCAGAAAACAACTGACAAGTTATCATGGCCTCAACTAAAGTGGTTACAAGCCTGGTATTGAAGTTGGTATTATTATCAAAAAGCAGAAACTGCAAACATCCAAGGCAATAGAACACATCCTAGATAAGAAACATGTCAGTAGCCTTAGCAATAATATCCTTGGTGTTCCTAGCTTCTGCTCATTTACTAAATTGTTCTAAAATAATTAGAATAAACTAAAACCTAGAGAAAGAAAAAGGGATGGGGAAAAAGAATCAACACTAACAGTATGGAAATCATGCTTGGGCAATACTAAATTAAACTGATGTTGAATGGATTGAAGGTGTTACAGCTGGTAATCATAGTAAGAGAATATAATATCAGGGATCATTACTCACATGGTTTCCCAATAGCAGTTTTTAGACAACCAGTTGTAGGTATTTGATATCCCTCTATGTCTAGTATCTACATGATCCTGAAATACAGCAGTCACACATAATCTAGGGCAAATATAGAGATACTATATGGATCAAACCTTTTTAAATTTCTCTTATCCCTAATGATCATATCTGTTGACAGCTTCTTAAAAGCTAATCAGATTTCTTCAGATTCAGGCTCTCAAGCAGAGGGTACCCTATGAGTTTTTAAAAGTAGTTAGTCTCATAGGGTTGTAGAGCTAAGATGGGCATTTGGAAGAAGCCATTCACATTCTGATGTTGGATGCTAGGGCCATTTAATACTGTAAAGTGATAGCCTTGTAATTTCAAATTCCATCAGGGTAATTGAGCTTCAGGTTTATTCAACTGCTGAGCCAGCACAGGGAAGAGTGATTAGTTACCAAAGTAGAATGTGTGTCAGGAATGTAGTGTCTTAATTATTTTAATGCATGAAACACTACTAGACATTATTTTTCTGTGACACTGTAGTTGTTCTCGTGTTTATTGAGAATGTGAGACAATGTAAAGTTGGTTCCCCTTTAGCCTTAGATAGATCCATCTTTCTGTGCCAAAAAAATCACCTCAAAACCCTACCAAAACACATAACACTATAGAGAATTTATCTCATGCCATTGATGAGAGATCTTTGTTAGTGTATTCAGCCCAGAAACTGGTCACAAGCACAGAAGATGTAGTGAGAAATTTGGATTGTCTGCTAGCCTGGGCCAGGCCTAACTTGAAAGTGACCAGGTCTAGTCAAGCACCTATTGACACATCTTTGGCCCTTTTTGGGATCCAAGCCAATAAAACCTTCTTGTCAACTCACTCAGAAGTCCACAACCAATTGAATCCCTGCCTGGAATTTTTTTGAAATCTTCCAATCTCCTGGCACAAGGTTGATGTGACTGTACAACAGTCACTTTTAGTACTTAACCAAATAAATCCTCCAAAATATAAAAGTGTTCTGTTTTTGATGTTTATTTTATATAGATAGGTTTGACTGGAATTCTACAGATAAAGACTCCTGCAAACTTGGTATTTATACTTAATAAAATATTAGAGTATGTGTGGTTAGTTAGGCTGTGCTAATTAGCAAAATTGAGGCAAGATTGGCCAAATTAATCTTGGGGACTAGGCGTCTCAAAAACAATTTAATTTACTCTGAATCTTAATTAAATATACCTGCAGATGTGATTTATGGAGATTTAATCATTGGTCCAAAATGGACTTGACTGTGTCAAGTAAAGACTGGGTGTCTTTAAAACCAAGTTGACTAACCGGGAAGGATAGTCAATTAAATTGACTAGGTGTCAATTAACTGACATAAACCAAGTACATGCAAGGGTGTATGGGTATTTATAATTGATCAGCTGGTTCCCAGTTAGAACGCCAATAGCTTGGATCTGGAATACACATATTCCACATAGTTTTGGCGCTGGAAGCTTGGAATGCTCCAAGAAAAAACAAGACATTCCACTGTTAGGAATCAGGTGATTCTGGAATGATCTAGGTATCTTCTCATAGGTTGAGAAGTATGGGGATCTTTTAGGTAGAGATCTGGGTTTGGAATACATAGATTCCACTGGGATTTGGCGCTGGGAGCTTAGGAAGTTCCATGCCAAATCAATACATTGAAACAAAAGGTATCATGTGATTCCTTTTTATTATAGATACATTCTCATAGGTTGAGAAAGGCGGAGGTCTTTTAGGTAAAGATCTAGGGTTGGATGACTCAAATGTCATGGACCATGTGACATGAATCATAGGTTGATTCAGGAACCAGAGGATTTTTCAGCCAAATATGTCAAAAATGGTATATAAGCAAAAACAGCTAAGTTTTAATAAATATATTGTCAATTTTGATGCTTTCCCCTCAATTACTTTTTCAATTATTATGTCTCCTTTGTTATCTTTTGAAAGGTCAAAATTTAGAGTACTTTAGTGAAAACAGCAGCTTTCAGAAAAGAAGCTCCTACAATTTCTCTTGAGGAAGCTTGGGCAAGTCTGGAGGTTACTAGGACTGTGCCTGAGGAGGCTTTGGTGGAAGTAAAAGCTTCATTCAAAGAATTGCATTACAATTATTTTGCAAAAGAAGGGACTCCTTCTCAAGGAAATCAAATTTATGTGTGGGATTCTTTAAACCTATTAGTAGGATTTGAAAAAAATTACAACAAGTGAAAGCAATGGCAAATGTTTAAATTGAAGCGTTAAGAGCAAGAGAGGAGAAGAGTGTTGAGATCATGGCTTGTTGGCGGGATGATAACAAAGTGTTGTCCCATAAAATTGCCTCCCTGGAGGCAAAGCTCCTCAAAGCTTTGTCACAGGAAGGTAATGGCAATAAGAGTCAAGGTCAGGATAATGGTAAGTTGGACTGGTTAGACCTGGATCCATCACAGTTGAAAAATTTATCCTGCAGCCAACCAGATCCCATTCCAAGATATTCCCCATAATGGAGCGCCTATTCTTTATAAATCACATTTAAAAATACAGAAGGGCTTCCATATCCTTGCTTGCCTATTCTTACCATTAAAAGGTTGGTTTCAATAATCTTTTGAATTTTTGGGGCTCTTATTTAATTTTATTGAAAATTTCTATAAATCTTTATCTTTCTGCCCCCAGTTGTCCCCACTGGAATTCTTACTACCTTCTTCTGGCCCCTAGTGTGTTAGTTAGCATTTTTGCTTTGATTTACTTGCTCCAAGATTGTTGTTTTTGCTCTAAAGTTTTAGTTATTAAATAGTATAAATACTTAATTTAAGTTTTCTATTTAATGTTTGAGCCAAAAACTGCCTTTGCTGGTGTCCCTGCTTCAATTCACAGCAAGAAATTACTCTACTTCCTACCAGACCCCTTCTTTGGGTTCAAAAGCTCAGTTTTCAAAACTGGAAATATTTTTCCCTTTTTTCTCTCTTTTGCTGCTTCCCACAAAACTCCTCAGAATCAGAATTTTGAGGGCAACAATAAAATTCTGTTTCCTCTTTTGAAATCCATGATTTTCACTGCCCTACCTGTTCTAACTCTCCTCTGGACTACCTTTCATGCCATATGATCTAATCTGTCCCCCACCCTGATTTCATTAAAAAATAATCTTCAGAAGCTTCTCTATATTCTGGATGACTTTTTGCAAAAGCCAAATGTTTCATTTCCTTAAGTAAACTTTTGGTTTGAATCTCATCCCTGATGATGAACTGCTTCATATCCCAGTCTATGTCAGATCCTCCCCTCCAACTCTTCACTGATTTCATTTGGCCCATCTGTCTTGACCAAGGAACCTAAGGTATCTTTCCCTCAGGTGACTCATGTTCCCTCAGAAAAGGCTCAATATTTGGTTTCAGGAATGCTTCTCATAGGATTAAATACTTTTTCCCCATCTGTCCTCAACATTGTCCTTATGGATGCCTTTTTAAGCAACCATCCCATTTGCTCACTGGATGGTATCCTGGTGGTTTGAGCCCTTGGGATGAGAGATCTTTATTTTAGTTTAGCTCCTCTCTCTCACAGAGAATTAGGTGACAGGGTAATCCACCCCTTTATCATTCAATTAATTCAGGATGGCCCCACAGAAACCCTGCTAATGTCAGCTTACATAATTCACTCTTTATCTTAGATAGGATATATCAGGATGAGAGCTTATTTGAGCTTTTTTTTTCAAAGCGTCAAAAGACTGCTGCTGAGTCTCAGTTCACTTATAAAATTCACCATAAAGAAGATGAATAAGGGGTCTGTGATCTCTGCAAACCTTTTGGATGAATTAGCTGTAATACGCCATCATACCTAGAAAGACTTGTGCATCTTGGAGATTGATGAGAGGAAGCATGTTATTGATGAAATTCAACTTGTTGATAATGTGTCAGAATCTAGTTTGAGTAACCTCATGGACTAAGAGCTCAAGAATTTTATTGATGAAAGAACATTTAGAAGGCTAAAGTTTGAGACCAGCTTTAAAAATCTTAAGTAATAAGCTTTCAGGTAATCTAAATGTTAATTAAAAGTAGAGCTTAAAGCATTGATATTGTCCAAGTATACTAGTATTCAAGACAATTTTATATCACAAAGAATGGAGCCCATAGTCTGCTGAAAGCCAGCAGGAATATTTCACAATCTTTGAGGCATACAAGTAGGCTCAAATAGCTCTTCAGAAATGATCAATGTAGCTATCTTTCTATCTTATGGGGACAATTTAGCTTTACAGTACCCTGAGGAAAAGTCCATAGCAGAAAATAACTTTGAACCTCCTAGGTAATGCAGGACATCAACAATTTATGTTAAATAGTAGGACTCTTCTTGGTTAGTGAGTTAAGGCATCAATAATCCATAAAAATGCAATGTCCAACATACTTCTTCTTTATGATTAATAAAGTAAAAGCCCATGGAATTTGAGATGAAGCTAACACCCCAGTAACCAGTATCTACTTTAACTTATTGAACACCTTGGCATTTTCAACCCTACTATGTCATTAAGGTTTTTCTCTAAAGGGGGAGTGTCACCAGTATCAATATGATGTATGAACTTTTTGGTAAGACCATAGTTGTTGGGGCCTTAAGCAAAGATATCAGCAAAATGATCTAATAGTTTTAACACCTCAGTTTACTGAACTGGGGCTAGTTGAAATAAGTACTTAGTAGAAAATAGGGACAATTTCTGTGGCTCAGCTTATGGTAAAGCAAGATTGCTAAACTTGTCAAAGGGTTATAGAGATTGAATTTCTGGCGCACTTAAGAGATAATCATGACCAATAACTTATCCCTCTACAACCTGTAAATGTATAGCAGTTAAGCTAGCTTATAACAGTAGACAGGCTCCTTGAGAGTAACATTTAAGATCCCAGGGCACATGTGAGGTTCAGTTCTCCCCAAAGAAATGAGTGCATATAACTCCATAAAAGTCTTGGTGAGTAAATCATAATAAAACTGGGAGCTTGCTATCACCTGGGAGCCAGGGGTATAGAGAAAGCATGATGAGCTAGAGGAGGAACTCTTTAATTAGCCAGGCAGGACAATAGATGTTACTTGAGGTTTAAGGAATGCATCATAAGCTTCAATATGAAGATTCAAGTAGTAAATTATAGCACACATGTTTTTAACCTCTTTTCAAAAGACAAATATGCCCTTCAAGTATAAGGGAAATATATAATTCAAGAGGTATAAACATGTTTATTGAGGTTAATAATGCTATTATATTCTCAGAGGAACTGAGTACCAATCAAGAGATTGTAGCTTTCTATTCTTTAATATCATCACAGGGGAAGATAAGAGTAATTTCCTAGATTATAGAGGAAAAGAATCATAAGCTCCAATGGTCCAAGTGATAGAAACACCAGCAATATCATAAGATTTGTGCTAAGTGAGTTCAGGAACAGCCTCAAGCCTTTTCATTAGTTTAAAAGAGACCATATTAATGGGAGATTCTTTTTTCTAGTATGGCATTAAACTTCACTTTTTATAGCTACTTTTAATTAAGTGGTGCCTTTTACAAAGGGAGGTAGAATAGCTAGAATCTCTTTTAATGCATCAATTTTTCTTTCTCTACTTTTCTAAGGTGCACCAAAGAGCCAGGATTTCCTTGGACACTACCTTCAGAGACAGGGAGATTTTTATATTTTGGAATATAGCTTCTAATAACTAATAAGCCTTTTATGAGGACTCAATCCACACATATGCATAGCTGGCTTGACCAAGGTAGAATAAGCACCCATCTCATATTAATTAGAGAAGTCAGCACTTATTTATTAGTAGTTGTTTTCCTGAGCATAACTTTTAGGAGACAGTGATGATCTCAGTAACTGCTAGTACAGAATATCCATGTCCATAAGGTTCATCATCTTCTGAATCATCAGATTTGGGATCACTAGGCAATTCATGAAAGATATGTAAGATGAAAGGCGTAGCAGGTAAGTATGCAGAGCCAGTAGCAGTAGAGGGGGCAGTGAGAGCAGAAATAGGAAGAGACTGAAAAGGATTTTTAACAGAGAGCATCTCCATCTCTAAGTTGACTGGGTTTTTCTTGTGTAGCTTTTTGGATCAGTACTTTCTATCTTTGGGTTTGTAAATACTTGGGAGTGATGCCCCACTATCCACAATTATGGTACCCTTGACGTTTAGGCTGACCATTATTGTCAACAATCATAATTTGGGAAGAGTGTCTATTGTAATTAGACAACAAAGCGCGCACCTTGCAGACTACAGGACTAGTATGTGTCACATGCATGTCTTGAAGGAGAGTTTTAATCCCATTCATGGATTTCAACATAGGCTCATGATCCTTATAGTACAAACAAAACAATCCATTGACTTTAAGGGCATTAACACAGACAGTTTAGACTTCTTTAACAGAAATCTGACAGCTAATGATTAAATTTTTGTCCTTCATGTAGAAGCAATCAGCAAACTCAGCAGGAGCTCCTCAGGCTTGAAAGAAATGTTCAAAAAAGCGTTGTTTTTCACTTCCAAGATCAATTCACCACCAAACTCCTCAATTAATATCCTTTTTGTTTGTGCCCAAGTGGCAATGTTAACTCATTTTTGAACCACCCCTTCTTGACAAGTAGAATGGAGACGGGTTAGAATGGGTTCCTTTGTAAGATCATCAGGTGCTCAATTCATAGCAGTCTCATAGATAGTTAGGAAGGCATCAATGTTTGAGGTTTTGGGATTGATTCCAGAGTTGGCAGACCATCAACAGTGGCAAAATCAACTGTAGGAATGCAGAAGTGAGAATTCAAAAGTGGGGATCTAAAAGTGGCCAAGTCAACAATTTCGAAATTTAAAAATTAAATTAAAACAACCCATATGGAATAAAAATTATGATGACCATATAAAATACTTTTTATTCATTCTCTCAACTAAAAAAGTCAAGAAAAGGTAGTTAATTTATTATAAAAAGCCATTTTGAAAATTTTAACATTTTTGACTTGGCCACTTTTAGATTCTCACTTTTTCATTGCTACAGTTGATTTTGCTGCTGTTACCAGCAGACCCATTAGAACTATCTTGTGAGTTAGAGTTAAGGATGTTGATCTTGGGGGATAAACTTAGCTTTTCATTCAACAGAAGGCTGAAGTTCCTATAGCTGATGTATACTCTCTTCCAGGTTTGTGAGAGTGGTTGCCTGTTGGGCCCCTATCTCTCTAGTGGCAGAAGTCACTCAAAGAGCTTCATTAATTTGTATCTGCTGAACAGCCACAGTGGCAAAAACTTCATCAATTTGAAAAGAAAGCTCCTGACTTTTTGTAATGTGGGGTGAAAATCAATCATTCATGTTTTTAGCAAGCTTGGTCATCTCTTGCAGGTCTTTTTCAGGGGTCTCATAATTGTGGATAGCCCCATCAATGTCCTGGATTAAGTTGGCAATAGGAGTAGCACCCTTAATATGATGTTTCCATTTTTTCCAGGGCAGAAACCTTCATATGCAAAGGAAGGAGGAGTGGCATCAGAAGGCGCCATAGTGGCACTCAGAGCCTCACCCTCAGCTCCAAGCTCTGCCATCTGCTCAATTATCACACTAACCTGTGGGTTGGGTGTAGGCAGAGGGTAAGCTTGGGAAGCTTGTGTGGCCTATTGCCTGGTTGTTACCTTGAGCTCACAAATTGCTTCTCAGATATCCTTCAGTCTTTAATTAGGGTCATCAGCATAAAATTAGGTTTTCAGGGCTCAGGCTTGACTTGTTCATTGATGTCTCTTTTAAGTTTCTGGGACTCAGATAACCACTATGCCTGTGACTTTACAACAAACACCCAAGATATTTAGCCAAATAAATATACCAGTACACATATATGATGTTGTTATGATTTTATTATAGATTTTTAAGATATGTTTATGAGATTCTTGGGGGGAAATTTCTTGGGTAAACTCAGTATCTATATGAAATAAATAATAAAGCGACTGGTTGTTTGTCAGGCTGTACTGACTAACAGGATTAATGCAGGATTGTCCAAGTTAATCTTGGAGACTAGGTGTCTCATGAACAAATTAGTTAGCCGCAAAGGTTAATTAATATACCCAGAAAAATGATTAATGGGGATTTAATTGTAACGTTTTAGTGGTCTTGACTGTGTCAAGTAGTTTGGTTAAGGATAACCATAGCAGAAAAACGGCTAAATGCAGACAATAATGTCTATGTATTTAGCATTGATCAGCTGGTTTGCAGTTGGAACAAGGATAACTTGGATCAGGAATGTGTACATTCCACAGGGTTTTGACGCTGGAAGCCTAGAATGCTTCAAGCCAAAACAATACATTTTAATGAAAAGAATCAGATGATTCTGGAATGTATTAGGCACATTCTTATAGGTTAAGAGTTTGAATATCTTGTGGAAATAGATCTTGATTGAATGACACTGTTATATCATAGAACACATGATATGAGTCTAGGTGGGGTTCTGGAACTTGAGGGGGTTTCAGTCAAGTATGCCATGTATGGTATATAAATGAAAACAGATATATTAAATAAAAATAATCAATCTCAAAATCTGACGCTTTCTCTCATCTTTCTTTTCAGGTTTATAGCATCTCAACTATTTTTTGAAAAGGCAAAGTTTGGAGTGTTAAGAGTGAAGACTGCTGCTACTTGTAAAGAGGTGCCCAAGAAATCCCTGGGAGGACCTTAAAGTGGTGGAGACTTTCAAGGATCTGGATGTACAAGTATTCTGGCTACTGCCAACCCAATTAACATCCAGTCATTGCTCAATTTAGTGCCCTTCCAATATACTGTTCTACATACCAAGAAAGGCAACAAACCAATATCACATGACTGTCCAAGTATCCAGCAACTCAAACCCATCCTGCACATGACCAACCCCTAGGTTTGATCCAACTAAATCTCTGCCACAGCTAAAGCTATATAAGTCTAAATTATTATCCAATAAAATATACTTATCTTCTTTCTTAATTCTGTATTTGAGTCTTCCCCAAAAGGCGCTCCTCATAAAGACGTTCCCTAAAGAATCACTGGCCAAGGTCAAGGCCACCTATGAAGAATTGTAGTCTGAATACTTTGCAATAGAAGGAACACCTGTGTCAGGGATCCAATCTCAGGCAGCTGGCCCGTCATTTCCTGAGGTTGCACAGGCCGGTTTTTTTGCAGGCAGAGCCCACCACAAGAGAGGGGCTAACTTGAAGAGGTATGGGATGGACTTCCCCACCCAGGACCACGGGCCAGCAGCCGGGATTATAGTGTCAATCACCCCTGTGAGGGTGATATATACAATCCCAAACAGCTTGCCAGTGTGGTTGGCTAGGAGGTTGAGTGAGGAGGCTAGCATTGGTTTTGGAGTTGCAGGTGGTTTTATGCTGAGGTTGTAGGCAGGCAGATAGTTGAATTTTTCTCTAAATAACTTAGGTGTAGATAGGATCCAAGGGCCCTGGCAGTTGTATCTAATTGCTGATTGAATGCAGGCCAAAGGGTCTAACTTGATGATCTTTTCAGGTATATAATTCTTGTATGCAGGCTTTAAAGAGTATTTGATGAAATGGACTGGGCCAACAGGAGCACCAGGCCAGCAGAAAACTACGGGCAGAGGGACAGGAGATCTTGTACTGAATTGATAGATGGCAAATATAAAATAAGGCAGTAGCTGTGTAAGCCAAAATAACATAACCTTTATTTAAAAATGGCAATAAGGTTGGAGTGCAGAATCTATAGGTCCATATAGCTTTCTGCCTCCAAACTTAGTATTTTCCAAGAGGGCTTCATCAAAATGTTGGGAATTGTGGGGGCAGGTGGCCAGAACGCCTGGGTGCAGAGGCAGAAAAATGGCACCTGGACCAGGAAATCTTTCATTAGTCAAAAATCTCAAGTTAGTGACTTGATTTTCTAGCTCTATGATTGCGGTCATGGGGTCAGGCCACAGGCCTGTGCCTTCTCCTAAGGGGGGCTCTTGATTGGCTACTGGTATAGCCTTCAATCTAATGAAGTTCATATAGGTATTTCCCCTGCCTTCATTAGGCAAGTTAAGAGGCTCCTCTTTGGGCGCCACCATATCTGGCCCTTCACTGGTATTCTGGTTTTGGGACTTAGCTGGAGCCTTGGCTTGCAGGGGCTCAGTCCCAAGAAAAAACAAGGGAGCAGCCTGTGGTGATCCACATGTGTGCTTTTTTGCAGGCAAGGGCTGATTTGGCTTCAAATAAAGACAATATGCTGAAGAGTGACAATGTGTGGTTAGCTGGTGACGCTGTAAACTAATAGATAACATATGGCTTCTAGGGGTAAGTAAGGTGACCCTAGTAGGTAACATGGTCTACTAGCGTAAATGAGGCCTACCTGGTAGGTAACATAGGACTACCAGGGGCAGATGTTGCCTCCACCCAGCAGAAGATATTGGCTGCTTTGGGGCTATAGTGCTTTGCCCCGCAGGAAACTGTGGCTGTGGAAGGGTGAAGACTGAAATATCAAGCAGTGAACTTTGTCTGTCTGGGGGGAGTAGGTTGTGGACCCCTGGCGGATAACGTGAGCTGCTAGGGAGGAGAAGAGCTCTGAGGGCTCCATGTACCCTAATACGCTTACAGGAGGTCTGTGAGCAAGCACCCTACCTAACAGACTGGTAGGGTGTCCTCATTTACGCCCCTATGGGAGCTTTGGGGAAACCCAAGGTGAGCAATGGTGGGTATAGATTTGCTCAGAGGTGTCACCAAGGTGGCTTGCTTGGGGAAGCAAGCTGCAGAACTTGGTGTGATCAGGCTTCTGGTAAGTAGAGATGATTACTCTGCAATTGAAAGCCCAGACTTAATCACCTGGGTGAGTAAAGACAATGCATAGACATTGATCTATGGTTGAATGGCCTAAGTGGACTGCCACTTGCAAGGGCCCAGTCAAACACTAGTTCAATTTAGACTCATGCCTAGGTCTACAAGTTCTGGTAATGGGGGCTGAGATAAAGAATTGAGGTGGTTCAGGAATTAACAGAGAAAACTAGCAAGAGGGACTGTTTGGTCACAGTGAAGGCTAGTTGATAGACTGTTAATTCATATTGAATGGAATGAACCAATATGGTTCAGTGTGTAGAAGGAACAAAGAAGGTTCATAATGAGGATTTGTTAAGGAACTGGTTGAGGATAAGTGGAAGGACAAGAAGATTATGATGCAGGACTAGCTGATCATAGAGCAGTATGGCCAAAGAACCAGAAGTTAGTTCTGAAGAACTGAAGAGCTGAGAGAGTGAACTAGCTGGACTGGATGCAGAAGCTGGAAGAGCTGGTTTTAGTAACTTTTGAGAAGAAATTCAGATAAAAAGAAGCAGTTAAAGAATAATTAAATACTGCCTGATTATGATTAAAAAAGGATTAAAAATTATATAATGAGAAAGAAAGAGAAGGAAAAATAATATATAGTTTATTATAACTATATATTATTTTAAAAAAGAAGGAGTGAGGAGGAAATAGGCCAGAAAGAAGCTGAAAGAAGAACGGAGAAACTGTAAGGGCAAAAGAGCAAATTTCACCAAGAACAACTAGGAAAAACAAAAGGACAAGCAGCAGACAGGTTCAAAGTCGCAAAAAGTTGAGAGAAACATGGAGAAATGTTGAAAAATCAAAGGGTCAAAATTTGCCTAAGTAAAACATATGCGGAAGCGCTCAAGATTTGCCGGGAAAACGTGACGGGAATTACAGCAAAACCGTTCAAAACACTGAGCAGTTGTTTACCCGGAGAAAGACAGCCTTGGGTTTGAACCAGGGTCAAGAACAGGTCATACAGGGAAACCTTTTTGGCAAACCCGTTGAATTGAGGCGTATGATTGGCTGTGAGCCAAAGTTTATTTGATCAGTGTTTTGAGGGCTTTAACTTAAGAGTTAAAGCCTAAAAAATGAGGAGCAGAAGCAGAAAATTCAGGGCTTTCATTGGCTGAAGTAAGTTTAAAGGTTTAATATACTATAGAAGAAGTAAAACAGGATAGTTTAAGCTTTGAAGAACCAGAGTTCTAAGAGAGGTTTTTGGTCTGAAACAAGGGGCTATAAAAGGGAGAGCTATCTGAGACTCTTCAGGGACTGGATCAAGTGGATTACAAAGGCCACAGAAGCTACATAAGGAGCAAAAGACCAAGGATAGAAAGCCAGAGCTAGAACAGACTGCAGAAGCCTAAGATTGGAACACAGGAGCCCAAGACCAAGGAGCAGAAGCCCAAGACCAAGTACAAGGAGTCCAAGAGATTCTTAAAGGACTCCAAGTATTGGCACAACCCCTTTATTATCCCCTATCCCAAGGCTATATATCAGAAGTTTTCTAAGGGGATCTTCCTTCTGACTGTGAATAAAGCGCCTATTACAACCCCTATCCAAATTTCCCGTGTAAAGAGAGAATATAAGTCCCATGAGTCAATTACCCCATATTTTCTATCCTAGCACAGGGGATGAGGAGTCCTATTGCCTAGGATGCAGTAATTTTGCCTCTAGTAAATCTTCCCAGGAGGAGTGGGAGAAGGTAACAAGGCATTTGGAAATGACAAATAGAGGAAGAGAGTTCATTGGGAGAGAGTTTGTGAGACTATTACAGGATTGGTATTGGCCTACAGAAGGGTTGGCGCCTGCTGAAGTGCAAGTGTACGGTGGAGACGCTTGCGTAGTGATTGGGAAGATACTAAGGAGCTTGTCCTTATGCAAGCCAAGTATAAGCTCCTCACCAACCATTCACCACTATTGGGGAATGACAACTCCTCCAAGCCGGTCCCTGGCTATGACCCATGACACACTTTGGGGACTGGTGACCAGGAGCCCCACACAGCCCCTTGGTCCTTAGGGCTGGCGGCCTGTGGGGTAATGGGGTTGGGGTTTGAATCATGTCCTAAGGCCTGGGTTTTGAGGGGGAAATAAATGTCATTCCTGAAAACCTGCCCAAGGCAACAGAATCTAAGCCTGGGATTGATGGAACTTAATATTAGGGCTTGAAAAGAATCTTCCAGCAGCTGAAGAATGCAGTTAATAGAGAAATTGAGGGACTTAAGCTTTGGGAGGAGAAAAGCATGGAGACCATGACTGTGAGAGAGGGGGGCTAAACTAACTAAGTTTGGCTCCCATCCCAGTGAAACAAATCACCAGGATGCCGCCCAGTGGAGGACTGGGACAGTCTCTTGAAGAGGGGACCACAAGGAGGACATGGGAGACATTTGAGGGAAATAAGCGTTCAAACCCACCAAAACAGTCTGGTGAGCAGCCAAGGAGTGCAAGTGGGAGTGGGAGGGAACATCACAGGGGCCACAAGTGGTACTAAATTGCTCTGGGCCAAGCTGGGGAGGGGAGGCATGGAAGACACGTCCCCCTCAGAGGCAGGCAAGATGTGATCAACAATACCCAGATACAAGTCATCACACGTCAAGCTCTTAACCACTGCCTCTCCAGAGAAGAGAAGACCACTGGGAAGATTCCAGAGACTGGAAGGATCTTCACCCACAAGCCGGGCAGAAGAGGGGATTTTTCCCCACAAGTCTGGGAAGGTAGACCATAGGAGCAGCAGAAATGGAGTCAAGAAAAATACCACAAATTTTATAACAGGGAGTATCATGGTTATGATCTACGCAAAATTTGGAGAAGATTGGTATGATTTTCCAAACTGCAAACAATAAAATTATGGTGAACAGGGGCACACACAAGAAAGAAACCAAGCAAGAAACAGCAGGGTGGTCCTGGGGAAGCTTGGTAATGGACTCAGATGTCTTGGGAGTAATCAGAACGGAAAGCAGGTTTGAAAATAAAGGAATTAAAGGAAAATTCAAAGTAAAAGTAGATTTTTATATTGAGTTTAACTCTAAATTTAGGGTTCAAAAGTGAATTTTGAAAGCAAAACAAAAGACAACAGTGGCTATATGCTTAAGTCTGCTCAGGTGATGCCAGAAGAGAGCCTGAGTTTGAAACAGGTCACAATAAGGTAAGCTTAAAGATAATGACTAACACTTTAAAAATTAGATGATAGGAACTCCAAACAGGGGCTCCAAACAACACTGTTTTTTAAAATAAAGTGCAATAAAACCAGACTTTTAATGAATTGGAAAATAGGCAAGCAGGGGACTGAAAGTCCCCTTGCTGTATTAAAAGGAATGGGTTGCAAGGAAATGTGATCACATGATATTTGGCTCTGGATCCAATTGGGCAGAAGAGAAATTTTGCTGGATAGGACCAGGGAGACTGGAGAGTTTCACTCTAATTTCCACGGTCTGATCTAATTGGCTAGAAGGGGTACCAGGCATTTGGAGTTTACTTGAGTTGTCAAGCGTTGATGTGGCGACCTTTGATTGGCTAGCCCTGATAGTTTTTAAAAGTGGGCAACACCAGGCTAATAAGTAGTCTAAATTAACCAATGTTTCTTCCCAGGAGGGAGCAACCAAGAGCAAGGGATCTTCAGGATAGGCTAGCACAAACCTCTTGTCAACTGTGTGTGCTAAATCCTCTAAAGAATGAAGGGGTTTGGCTGGCATTTTTGGGCATTTTTGGTGCGGCGGGGGAAGATTGTGCGATCCAATGTCAGAGGTGGCAGTGAATTTACAATGAACAAGTGGTGTAATAAGAATAAGGATCTGAATCAAAAGATTTCTTCCTTGGAGACAAAGCTCACTAAAGCTTTGTTGCAGGAGGGTTCAAGTAATAAGAGTCTCAATAAACATGACTATGATAAGTATAACTAGATGGGCCTGGATCCAGCACACTGCCTGAGCAGCTTGGGCAGATGTTTGGATGATGAAGTTAGATGCAGCAAGAAAGGTCTACAAGAGTCTCATTCAGCTATTCAGATGATCACAGAATTGGTTATAATGTTGGATGAAATTATGGAGACCAGCTCCTTAGCAGGTGACACTGGCTTCAATAGACTCACACTGAGCAACATGGTCAACTTCATAGGTCTGAAGGCGTTCTTTTGCATAGGTAGAGTGTGGGGTACAAATGGCATCTATTGTGGCCTGTAAATGCTTTTACGCTAGTAGAGAGTCTTGTTGGTTGGAAGATAATAATAAGAGCTAGTCATGAGCCCATTTTTGGAAGGCCATGAGTTAATCATAGTTATTGCAAAAAGAAGACAGCAGCTCATTCAGATGATAAGAATGTAAGCACAAAAGTAACTGATTATTTACCAGTTCAGGTTGAATGAAACAGTGGAGGAGGTTCCCACAGCACTCAAAGAGTCAGTTTGAAAGTGAGACAGACCATTCTTAACTATCATTAAATAGTAATTGGGGCCAGAGAACTCCTGTCTGAGTTTGAAAGCAGTGTTGTTTATAGAGTGGGCACCTTGAGCCAGTACAAGGCCAATCTCTTTTACTTGCTCAATAGTGGGTATTCCCACTAAGATATGATCCAATTGTAGCTGGGGCAACATAACCATAGCAGTGGGGATAGTGGGAGGGTTCAAGATGTTGTAACTATGCTGTTTTGGCAGAGTTATAAGGGGGGAAATGTTTGGAAACTAGATAATAATCTTTATTGAGAGATAGGTATTATATAGTCACTGTGAATCATGGATAACAGGAACATTATTGTGCTAGTCACATGGTTGGATGGCAAAAGGGGGTGGCTTGATCCTGGTAGTGAGTCAAGCGCCAAATTGAGGTATCCACCATGAAAGATTGTCATCTGTTCATGTTGTCAGATTTGGAAATTTGAGTTGACTTCCTAGATTGGCTACGGGTCACTGGGAAGTCAGATTGCGGGTCATGGACCCGCTTAGTTGGAACCTTGCTGGTGGGTTGAGTCTGCTGTTTTAACAAAGATGTTCTTTTACGGGGAAGGGCTAGAGATAGTAGTCAAAGTACTTCCAGAGGAAGGAGTGCAGGTAGGACCAATGAATGCAACATTGTAAGGTGTGAAAGCATGGCTTAAAGCTCTTGTAGTGAGCACCATTTTAAGTTGAACTTTGATGTTTGACATAGAAAAAAACTCAGGAAAAGGTCTTGATGTTGCAACTGAACCAATGATAGTTCAGAATTTGATTGGAGAAGACAACAGTCCAATAGAAAAGACAAGAATAATAAGAATAAGGTATTGTTTATTATAGAATACTGCAATTAATATACTATATGGGGAGAGCCACAAGGCCACCAGGGGGTGGCGCGGTGGCAGGTTTCATGTAAGGTTTGAGACCAAGAAATAACCTGTGCGGGGATCAGTGATGTCAAATTGGCAGTGCTCCTAATTAGGAGATAGTGCCCATAACTTGATATCCCCATCAGATTGATCCATGTTGTTAGATACACCATGGGGCAACTCATTGAGCACTCCCTGTGTATTGTGAGATACATTAGCAGGCAAGAGGGGAATCTCAGTTGCAACATTAAATATATAAGGGGTTGAGGTTCTGACTTTAAGCCTCCCTGTTCTGTATATTAATAAAAGGATCTTCCTAACAAATGGAAGATGAGCGCTGAAAATTCAATGTCAAAATTAATGAGAAAAAACAAACTTAGCTTTATTGAAAATAGGACATTCAACTTTATACCTATTTTTTATACTAATGGCCTTAGTGAAGGTACTCCAAGTAACAGGAGGCTGGGAAGGATCCAGAAGCCTCAGGTGTTGGCACTGACCCATATTTGAGTAAAGAGAACACATTAGGACAGGAGCAAAAAAATGTCATGGTAAGTTTCATAATGCTGGGGATTATTTGGCTGAGTAGAAAAGCGCAGAAAGCCCAAAAACCTTTAACAAAACTGACTGATTTAATGGATTTGAATCAAATTGTTGATTGAAAATGGATTACAGCTGCTCCAGTTTGCCGGTCAAATCTGATTCCCCCCCCGTAAATTGACGTTGATAAATTGATGTAATTTAAGGGTCACCAGATATGAACTTGTTAATCAGCATGGCCATCAGAAGTTCGTCACTCAAGGGTTCTTTGCAACCTGGACTGGATACTCACTTGACAATGTGGAAGGAATAGGAGCCCAGGATCCAGGCAGTATTGCTTAGTCAAATTTTGATATATATTGAATAATTTTCACTGTTTCAACTCTTAAGAGTTGAGTCCTCCCAAAATTTACTCAAATAAAAACCACATATTCCCTGGTCTAACTTTACTTTTGAAAATGCATCCTGTAGTTGGATTGTTACGCTACATTCCCTACAATTTAATCCTTAGCTGGATTATTACGGGAAGATGGGGGCCTGCCGTTGGTACTTCGTCGTTGTTGCCGCCAAATGTTAATTCAATGCCTGTCAATATTGGAGCTGTTCCTACTCCTGTCAAAGCTGAAACTCATGTGCTATCTCAATGTCCTGAATTTTATGCTGAAGACACTCTTATTCTCTCGCAGGCCATTTATCTAGGGCTTTTTTGGTTGGGGTTAATTATTTTACTTAACCCTAGCATCTTATTTGGAAATTTCACAAAACAGTATCTGAAGCTGCATTGGTGGTTAGTCATTAGCTCTATGTGGATTTGGTGGGTGATCCCCCACCACATGGAGACAGCCTCTTATTATCCCGTGATTTCCGTCACAAAAAATGGCTTTCATATAGATTAAATTGCAAACTACCATTCACACAGCCAATCAAACCCCCTAAAGAGTAAAAATTTATGATAAGGATAAACTTGCATCCATGCCAAAAGTAAACCTCAACCATGAGCCCAATGTTGAGACAGTTTTATTGGTCACCCCCAGCTTCATTTCTCTTAAGAATCCCTAGCAAACTTTGCCTTTGTGGGTGTATTTTTTTAAAAAAAAACACCAAAGGTATACTCACTAAGTCCAGACAGAGTGGAGTTGATGTGCCTGACAGAGGGTTATCTACAGTTCAATTTTTACTATTGACCTCAAGCTTTATTCTGCTCAAGGTTCATTGTTGGAGGTTGTCCCTATCTGGGTTAACTGGTTGACATTTGGAGAGCCTGCCTTTCAAAAGGTATAAATTTGCACCCCCTTGCTAATCAGGGGGTTGCCATATTTCCAATGTCATCAATAGTTCATCTTCAATCATATTGTAGAATTTAAAGTGGTGAAGAGATAAAGGTGGTTTAGTTGATAGTGAAGTGGGGTTTTCAATATAAACTATGGTGAGCTATTGAAGTGTTAAATATAAGCACTACCTGTTCCCAGATGAACAATAATCTTATAAAAGGAGGTATGTTGGATTGAGGGAGGGGTTTATATCGATACCTCTATAAGGATATCCAAGGCAAGTGAGGCGTTGATCGTTGGCTGATATTTGTTTGAGATCCCTCAACCGAGTGAGCCTCATTTCCCAATTATTCGGAATAATGGGCTAAACTGCATTCCTGGTTTCGAGCTGCTTGGTGTAGAGTTTAATCGCTTTTGTCGTGGATTGAAATTGGGATTCGCTCTCCTTATTGCTAGAGTTTTCAAAAGATCTCTAGTGGAATTTATTATCCTCCACCAATTATTGCGATCTACTTGTGGTCAGCTGGAAGGGCCCTCAACTGCAGGCTCCAGATAAGTGAATTTGGATCTTTGCATGAGCAGCCAGCATAAAGTTAATGGATTTTAGTCTTTCATGCATTGTATCGATTCGTTTCGAATCTGCACCCATAAAGCACCCTCCGATATGATTTAACAGTGCCATTTATTCAAGTGAGCTGAAACGCGGATGGGTTTGAGATTTGAGATCGATTCCGGTAGTTCGTTTGAACGTGAGTTGCGTCGATTGAATCTTCCCCTTTACCCGTTAATTAAATTATATCAGTTGAGATCGTTTGCAGTCAAGTGATGATGAATCATTAATTTGAGAAATGAAGGCTCAAGTTCACTGCTATGTTTACAAATAAAGAAGCATTTATAATGAATAGTGGATAATTAAGCATTTATATTAAAAACTTAATTGGGGCTAGCATATCTATTGGTGGATTCTATCCTCGCTTCGGTTTCCAATCAAAATGATTTTACTGTCGGTCATAATGCCGGATTAAATGTAGGGCCCAGTCGATGGAGTCCTGGAGGGGTACGAAAACTTAAAAGACGGGGCAGATCGGAATCTGATTCAAAAATATATTTAAGACTGGTAAATTAACAGGCTACCCTTGGACAAAGCCCTAAAAGCTGCAGTTACCCTCATCGGAGGCATTTTAGCCCCCTTAAAAGCGCAAACTTTGATTCGTCAGCCAATCACACCAAAGCATATTTCGTAGGCCATGACATTTCAAGCGAGATATTTGCGGTTAAATTCAAGTGTTCTTGGGATGAGGACATGTTTAAATATTGGCTAGACCCCACTGAATGGCACTCTTGCCCTACAAGTCACCCAGCCAGATGAATACTATATACCCTTATCCTGAGACGAGCCGCCATGGGAAGCTACGTAGATCGGTTAACCTTCCTGCGCCTCTCAACATATCTCGTTCTTGCTCGCCAGCTAATGTTTCAAAGCCCTTTTTCTCGCCACCCCTTCCCTCGCCAGTAAACAATAGAACAAAGAAGCTCCAGCAATTTTTTGGTGACCACATAATGGTAGACGGTGCTCCCTCACGTTTATCTGCTGCCGGCTTTCTTACCATAGCCCAGACATGGATTCCCCTGTGCTACTTTATGCGCTTTTGCTATAGAGAGAACCTACTCCAGAACTTGGTAATAGTCTAACATGAAATTTTTCAACCTACCCCAAGTCTTATAACTTGCTAACGTTGTTCATTAGCTCTGCTATCTGGAAATAGAACGCATCCTTACCAACAAAGATAAGGGAGAGGCATGGTTTGTCACGAGTGCCGAGGACGTCTATCGACGCTTCTTGAATTTTCCCTTACCTCAAATATCACCCATTGTCTCCTCTACCAGCTTGTCAGAGTCCTCCACAAAGAAGTCCTTTGAGAGCAAACAAGGGTTCTCTCATTTGCGCCAGGCTCTAATCGAAGTTCTTTCCGAGTGCTATCAGAAGTTTGAAAAGAGTCGCTTCTACTTTGAGATGACAGCTGATCTAGGTAAGTTTGTCCACCTTACAAATTGCTTATTTATAAATAGAAGGGAATGTTCAACTGCTGGCGGATCTTAAAGTGAAAGCCTTGCGGCACCTCGACTCTGAACTGGGGATCTTTACCCATAACTTTGAGCTTCTCCCAAATGTAGATCTTCTATACAAGTTTCGAAAGCATGTCCTTATGGTCCAGCCCTCCATCAACTCTCCCAACTCTAATATTGGCCCTAGGGCGCATAAGCGAAGATCCCTGAGCATCAACCCCAAAAATTCTGTCGCCTCACCAGGGCCAGTGGGGACCATGATGGGCAAGCTAGAGTCGCTGCTATTCAACTTCAACTCGCGAGATGGCTACTTCCGTCTCGATAACTGAACGGCGGTACAAAAATATGTACTAATTAACTGGTACTGATTCAACCCAGCAGCCAAAGTTGCACTAAACCAATTCAACCCTGGGCTGGTACATATCCCGATAGAGGACTGGGTGATTGCTTAAGTTCCATTATGCCTTTCTTCTCGTAAAATTAGAACCAATTGTAAATAATTAATTTGCCATTAAGTAGTAAATATAAATTCAACTACCGCCTCATTCTATACCCCAACTGTCCCTTTCAGTTTGTAACTGCATCACTTTACTTTACTCACATGTGTCTTCACATGCATGAAGTCATGTCTGTCACCTAAGAATTAAATGCTTCTAAATATATTTACAATCCCATCAAAACAATGAAACTGCCTTTGAACTCAACTTTATCAAGGTAATAGATGACCAGCACTCAATTCGCACAGTCACATGTAGTGATTCTTTAACCAAACCTAACACATCTATACTTTAAAAGGATTGAAATATAAAAATCATCCTTGAATCAAATCCTTAAAATAGCATTGAATTTTATTTTAGTCCAGCTGATTAAGTGCATAGAGAAACCAGGTAGCATATGCGTTGTGTGAGGTGGACTCCATTCCATGCAAGTTAATCCTGGCATGAAACTGCTATGCAGACCTCAATCCTTGGACTTCAAAGTGAGACGAATAAACATGCCTTACCACATATGCAGCAGCTCATCCCCCTGGGCATGTTCAAACCTAGGGATGCTTTTGCCCTGGCTGGCTCTAGGTCGCCACAGCCAAACCGGCATTCAAAATATTTAACCATTATAAAATAACTCTTTGACAGGGATGGCCCTGAGCCAGAAACTGACTAGAGCTTGGCCCAATGCGACATGCTACTGAGGTGGGGGTTCTTTGGATCTATGTTTTCGATCTGAATAGGTCTACTTTTTCCAAGTCAAACCCAACGCCCCCAAATCCAGTCTTTACCAGGGGGCCGACCATCCTGGGATGGACGTAGCAGGGCAGGGACAAACGAATAAGATCTGAAGAAAAACACCAGCTACGTTTTGATCTGAGCGCTGCCACAGTTACCAGGAACCAACATATGTCCCAGCCAGATAAACCCCAAACCACAGCTGAATTAGCTGCCAGTGCGGGATATAAAACAAGCAGGTAGGGGTATCTGGAGTGCCAAAGACTAAATTATGGATGGTATGAATACCTTATTACTTCTCAGAAGCCCTTAAATATATCCAACATGTTCATTAATTTGACTAACTCATCATCCCATTTAAATGTAGTGCCAATGGACAATCTTATCAGGATTTTGGGATATTGACTAATTCACAGATCCAACCAATAAGCAAATGCACACAGTGATTTAGCCCTGAGGATGGATTCAACATAAAAGTTCAGATGCCCAGGCCACAGGGATGATAGATCAATAGTCAAATCACATCCCAGTATGAACCAAACTACCACCCCCAATTAACTAGTGGGACCTGCAAGTATTGGGTGATCCATCACCACACCTCAATACAGCTCCCACATATGCAACTTATAGCAGTACAGTAGTTTCCATCGCTGTGGCACTAGGCAGAATCAGCTTGAACAAAATCCAAGTATCGGCACAAAACATACAGTACAGTAGTTTCAAAAGCCATGGCGCCAAGCAAAAATACCTCAGATTTAAACAAATTGATTTCAGATTTGAACAAAATCCAAGTTGCGCAAGATTCAGGATTCAAACAATTTAAATATTTTTGGTTAATAAATGAACTGTCAAATAAAAAACAAAATTTCACTAGCCCATTATATGAAATTATATCAAACAGCAAACAACATAGTTAAAATCACAAACAAAATGACCTGGCACATCAAATGAAATGGATTGATGCTGTTCCAGAATATATTATAATCCTATCAGGATTCAGGTGAGGCACCAACAGAAGGGCTGAAATGAAATGAAAATAGAGCAATCTAGAAGCCAGATTTCACAAACACAAAATGAAATGAAGGAACACAAGGTGTGTAGTATGTGCAGCCTAAAATAGAAAAGTAACAGTTTAACAGCCAATCAACAGCTATCCAATTTAGGAACAGAGGCATCTTATTCATTTGCATGGCTTCTTATTTGTGTATAATAGTTTGAGAACTTTTCAAATCTGGGCTCATGATCACAATAAAAATCAGACTATAAAATTTTAAACTTCTCCTTTCAGTGATTTTTGATTGCTCTTATTTTAAGAAGTTTTTGTTAACAACATTCTTGACGGCATCAGTGAACAAGCCAGAAGCAGCCAAGACAGCTTCCATGAAAGTGATGTTCAGTATATGAAGGCCCTGTTTACACCCAGATCTTTGATGTGAGTAACAAGGAAGCTGCCCTGTACCTGATCCCCAACCCATATGGGGTTGACTTGTTCAGTAGTCACTTGGCAACTAGCTTTGCCCCACCTCCTTACCCACCACCACACAAGCTACCAACCAACCAATCAGCTAATAAGAATGACAACCCTGGTTTGGAACAAATGCCTGCCAACACCCAACCTCCCCCCTCTCAGCCAATCAGTCTTCAGCTCCAGCACACCAAGTGCCAAATCATCACCGCTGTCATGGCCTGCCATGGCATAGTAGCTTTGAAAAGTCACGTTTTAAAAGCTTGGATCAATAAAGCTACTTCTTGCTGTCAGAAATCTACCTTGATGATCTCCCTAGGTACCCTAGATCAAAAGTTATGGCTATTTAAATAGCTGAGTTCAAAAACCCTGTCAGCATGTCCCGAATGGTCGCGAGATTGGATTTCAAATCAAGGTAAGCAACAATTAGTGAGCGGGCAAATCCAACCATATCTCAGCTTCCAGTGATCAGTTTTGGATGTTCTTACACTCAAATGAAAGCCCCAGATGAGAAGAATCCATCCAAAGTATTTTAGATGACCAACTGAGGCAAATCGCGAAGTTCAAATCTGGCCAAAAGAATATGACTAGAATTAGTCAGCTGATGTTTCAAATATTTAGCATGACCCCCCAGATAGAGAGACAAGGACCTTCAGGAATAATCCAGAAGAATCTCAAAGACCAATGTAAATGGTATAAAAAGAAACCAGTTCCCCTTTCCTCCATTGTGATCATTCTTGGTCTGAATAATAAATAAAGGACTTCTCTTAGACTATAGTTTAAATGGATCAGAGTTGGGAGCCCTTGGGCCCTGACAACCGCCCAAATTCTTCAGGAAATTGTGGTACTCAACCAGCATGGCCTGACCTGGGATCATATTGCCAGCCAATTGAAATTTACCCGAGCTACCATCATGTGGGAATTCAACAGCCTGATGAACAAGGGGAACCTAATTGGGACAGCCAAGAAGAAGAATAAAGCCCCAGAGTCTCAGATCAACAGAGCATATTCAACCATGCTTGATCTCCTGCAGTGAGACCCCAAACTTCTCCTGGCCCAGGTCCAGAAACAGCTTGTGCGCTATGGCATATAGATTTCTGAGCATACAGTGCAGCTCTGGATGTGCAGGAAAGTGATCTTAATTTTAGTGTTGATCGATTTTGGCAGCAACCAATTGTCAGAATACTAAGAGTACTAGACTGCCCCTTCAGGTGAAGGAGGGGCGGGAGAAGGTACAGGTATGACCCACCAGATGATGGGACCTAACTTTATCAGGTAGGAGAGGGCCTTCCCAGCCACAGCCCAAGGTCCAGCCGCTGGAAAGGCAGAATCAATCAACCCAGTGAGTGCCAGATATAGCACTCTCAGGAATTGACTACTCTGGTCAGTGGCATCAGAAATGAGAAGGGTTTTCACAGACAGTTTAGGTGCCAAGAGTGGTTTCATGGGGACCAAGTAGACAGAAGGATTGTTGTACTTCCTGTTGAATATCAAAGGGTATATTATAATCTCCTTGCTATCACACACAATTTGGTAGGGATCTTTGGGAGCGTCTGGGCGGGTGTACCACTGCAGGTCTTCCAAAGTCCAGGGTTTGTGGTCTGGATTGGGCAGATACTCTGTGAAATATACAGGGCCAAACAGAGTGTCAGGGGGCAGTAATAATCAGGTGCTTCCAGGTCTCTAGCTGGGGCTTGATGTTCAACTCCTGAGGTAGAGTTCTGGAATCTGGGCAATTGAAGAAGGAAGAGTATCAAGAATATGTAAGGAAATATATTGGAGAACCAAAGGTTCATAAAAAACTTTATTTGATAAAAATGACAATACAGAACCTCACAGGTGCTCTTGAATTATATAGTCAATCCCCTGTAGGTGCATCTGAGCATTCTTCATGTGCTATCTGGGTGGTATGGTTTGGCATCCTAACTTTTGTTATCTGGTTAGCTGACTTGTTATTTTTTGAAGGTCTTCAGGGACAGCTGTTTGGCCTGCTAGTAGCCTATCTTTGCTGGGCTGGTCATTGGTTGTAGCAGAACTGGTTTCAGGTGTCATGGGATCATCTTCAATTTGGTAACTTGATTTGGGATGGCCTGGCAAGCATTCCTGAGGCTGGGAAACTTGATTAAAAAAGGGTTCTCAGTTGGGAACCCCAAATTGCTAAATGGAGGCTGGACATGGACTGGGAGCTCTGGGCAGCTAATTTTAGCCTGTCCAGGCCCAGCCAACCCCACCAAGGCTTGGGTGTAGCTTTTGGGGCCCAGGTTGGCTCCTGCAGCTATGGGCAGGGCAGTGTCATGAATGACATTTCAATTATTGTATTGAAACCCCAGGAATCAAACCCTGGTCCCCAGGAGACACTTTTCACCAACCAGGATGAACAGGAGCCAGCCAGACTGCCAGTTGGGCCAAACCCTAGACTGCTGATAATGCCTTGACCCAACCAGGAGGAACAGAAATCTGCCAGCCTGTCAAATATCAATACTGAAAGTTCAAAATCAACATTGGAAACCTGGGAATCAAACCCTGACCCTCCAAAGGCAAACAAAGTCACTCAGGAGGGACAAAGCCCGTCAACTCATTGAGTCACAAACCTGAGTTATTGAATTATTCTGAGACCCGCCAGACTCTTAAGGATGATTCCCTGAATGGTCACCAGATTGCTGTTAACCATGTGCCACCAAAGACCCAGACCTATGAAGAAGCTGTAGCTTGCCTAAAGGAGGTTAAAACAAGGCCCACCACTAGCCCTGCAAATGATCACCAGCTACTGCCAGTCTCCAGTCCAGAATGGGTAATTTAATTGGCCTACTCAGGTGATATGGTGAATAACAGCGGCGGAACAAAGCATCAACACTTCTGTTCACCAGAGCAAGCACAACCAGGATCCGCCACCCTCAAAACCAAAAGCCAAGATCTATGTCCTGCCAGTGAATTGTCTCCAGAACTGAAGTACGCAAAAAGTGAAGTAGCAAAACCACCTGGTATAATAACTCTGGCAGTATGGGGATGACCCTATTGTCCTTTTTGATAATAAATTTTTATGAACCTTTAGTTTGAATAAATCCTACCTTATCTAGTCTTAGTGATCTTTCATCTCAACTCTGGCCAAGTAGATAACCAGGCAACTGCCACCTCTAGAGACCTACCTGCAGACCTGACTCAGACACTATACTGTCCCCCAGGAGCCCCCTTTGGACCTGTGCATTTTACCAAATACCTGCCCAATCCTGCCTACGCGGAGTACAACTTGGAGACCATCCTCATTGCTGATCCCTTGGCAAGGACTAGAGAAACTGAATACATAGGACATGAAGGAAAGAGGATCAAGGTGCCGCCCTTATTTTTCAAAGATAAGTACAATTATCTGCCTGCCTACTTCATTCCCATGACTCTGCCCTTAACCCCACAACCTGACTGCCCAATGAAGACCCCCACTGCTGCCAAGACCACATCCACTCAAATGTTTGGAGTACTTTATATTACTTTAACAGGATTGGTGGACTCTATAGCGCCCAACTCCAGGCCCTAGTCTTTACTTGGGAAATCTATATCCTATATTATCAAGTTAGCACACATCCTATGGTGGACATTGCCCACTGGCCTGGTGGTACTGTTGTAACTGTGCTGTTTTAGCAGAGTTACAAGGAGAAAAATATTTAGAAACTAGATAACATTCTTTATTGAGAGATAATGGTTATATAGTTGATGTCAATCATGAGTAACAGAAACATGATAAAATTCATCACACAGTTGGATGGTGAAGGGGGTGGCTTGATCCTGGTAATGAGTCAAGCTCCAAAACGAGGTATCCACTGTAGGAGATCAGCATTTGTTCATGTTGTTGGATTTGGCAATTCAAGTTGACTTCTTAGTCTGGCTTCAAGTGACTGGATAATTGGGTTGCAGGTCACAAACCTGCTTGTTTGGAACCTTGCTGGCAGATCAAGTCTGCTGTTTTGACACCCCCCAACTAAAGGTTGGCCTCCTCTAGAGGTAGGTTGTCAGGGAGGTTGTCAGGAGCCCAGGCGCCATACTGGACTAGCTGTTGTTCTGTGGCGGGCAGGGAAGTTTTGCATTGTTTTTGTATTGCTTTGCATGTTCTTGGGCAATCATGGTGGAGGATTTTGTCTTGTTTGCACTTCCCAAGTCCTTTTACAAGGTAAGTGTTATTTTTGTTTACCTCTAGGATGATTGCTGGGCCTACTTTTTTGGATTTTAGCTTGCTTTTATTGATGTTCATGACCAAAACTTTGTCACCAACTTCATGTCTATTCTGGATGAGGACAAATGTCTTTTCTAGACGTTTGTTTTCTTTTTCTGTTTGATCACTGTTGGCCCCTAAATTGAGGATCTGAGCAAGGGGGGACTTTGCTTGGAATTTCCAGCTTGGGCCCTGTTAATGCTTGAATGATATTGGGCTGTGTGCCGTATACCAACTCAAAAGGGCCTTTTACAGTGGATCTGTTCACTTGGGTTTGGCACACAAGTAGTGCAGTCAATAGCTGCTTATACCAGTCTTCAGGTCTCCCAGCAGTGAGCTTGGCCAAGGCTTGCACAAGGCTGCCATTTAGTCACTCTACACGTCCATTGGCCTGTGGGTGGTATGGCATTTTCACGGTGTGTTTGACCCCATTTTTAGCAAGGTATACATTGGTGTCTTCAGAGGTCAATTCTTTCCCTCCTCAGTTATCAGGAGTTCTGGCTTTCCAAACTTGCTGATTATTTCTCTTCCTATGAACCGCCACACATTGTTGCCAGTGTGCGCCTTTACTGCTTAGGCTACTGGCCATTGTGTAGAAAAGTCTATAGTGGTGATGATGTATTTCTTATCATTCTGTTTCCCTGGCATGGGGCCAACAATGCCTAGAGCCCACACCTTAAAGGGTAGCTGTGTGCAAATGTATAGCACTGATTTTGGTGAGGCTTTGCTTTTTGTGAATTTCTCGCATACTTCACATTGGTCTAGGACTTCTTGAACGTCATAATACAGGGTTGGCTACCAGGCCTTGTGTTTAAGGAACTTGTATAGGTTGCAGCTCTTGGTGTGTCCTAGGTCTCTATGGTATCGTAGGATGGTGTCCACTTGTTAGTGTGTGGGGATGTAAGAAATGGTAGTCCTGTTGGAAATTTTCTGGTGCAAGGTCCCATACACGTCAGCAAATAGGTGTTTGTTTTTGATGATTCTTTTCTTTTTTATGTCAGTTGTGCCAGGGGGAAGCCCTTGTCTTTTGTCTGTAGTACCAAGAGGAGCCAGTCTGGGTTGAGCCCATTTTTTTCTCTCATGGCACAGACATACAGGCGCAAGAAAGCATCTGCCATGGCAATTTCTGGACCAGGTTTGTATTGTATGGGCATAGTGAATCTCTCCAAGATTTATATCCAGCGGGCTTGACAGCAAGATAGATTTGCTTGAGTTTTGAAGTATATGGGCGACTTGTGGTTGGCTAATGCCATAAATTCTCCCTGTTGCTCTAGATAACAATGCCATTTGACTAGGCAGTGTACAATGGCCAGCAGTTCTTTATCATGAATAGGGTATTGACACTTGCCATCTGTCAACTTTTGTGATTCATAGGCTATAGACAGGAAGTCACCATTATTATTTTTGATTCCTAGTACTCCCCTAATGGATGCATTGGAGGCATCAGTTTCCATTTGGTATTCCCTGTCACGTTTGGGGTATTGCAGGATGGGAGCCTTGTGAGTTTCTCTTTGAGACATCTAAAACAGAGATCACATTGGGGGGTCCACACAAACTTGAATTTGGCGCCAGTTATGGCAGATAAGGGGGCTGTCAAGACGCCACAGTCAGGTACAAAGCAGTGTACATAGGCCATCATCCCCAGGAAGGTACAAAGTTATGACTTATCCTTGGGTGGTGGCATCTTGCAGATGGCCTGTATCTTTTGTCTGCCAGGTTTGATGCCGTCTTTTGAGACAATGTGTCCCAGGAAAGGCAATTGCTTGCGGAAGAACTGGCACTTGGAGGGCTTGGCCAGCAGCTTGTGTTGTGCTAGGGTAGAAAAGACTACCTCTAAGTCCTTGTGGAGCTTCTCTACCAAGGGGCTATAGACAATAATGTTGTCCAGGTAGACTAGGGCATGTTTGCCTATGTGTGGGACAAACACCTTATTCATGAAGGTCACAAAGGTTGAGGGGGCGTTTATCATACCAAATTTGAGTACCACACACCTGTATGAGCCATATTTAGTGCAGAAGGCTGTTTTGGGAATGTCTTTCTTCTTAATGTGAATCTGATTGTAGCCTGCAGTTAGGTCAATCTTGGAGAAGACTGAGGCTCCACCCAAGGCGTCAAAGAGGTTGTCAATAAGTGGTAGTGGGTAACAATTCTTGATGGTAACTTTGTTTAGGGCTCAGTAGTCTGTGACTAGACGCAGGGTACCATCCTTCTTGGCCACAAAGAACACAGCAGCCCCAAAGGGGAGATTTTGAAGGGCAGATAAGCCCTTTCTCCAAACTTTCTTGAGGTAAGCCCACAGGGAGTTGTCTTTGTTTGGGGTCAGCCAGTAGATAGGTTGTGCTTTGGGTACAGCTCCTTTGAGTTGAGTTGAATTGAATGTTAGATGTTTTTTTTGGGGGTAACCTGGGTAGAGCTTCCTTGAAGATTTTTTGGATGGCAGGCCACAATTTTGCAATCCTGAGGTGTGGAGGTATCCTGGTGATCTTTAAAGTGTATTATCTCATACTGGCAGGAGTCCCAGTTGATTGCCTTCAGGTTTTCCTTTTTGTCCAGGGTCTCTGCAATGCGTACAAAGATGTGGTTGCATAGGAGTTGATCCACTGAGTCAGGGTAGATCTGGTGGTTGACACCTTTACACTTGATGGTCAACATCAAGGTTGCCCAGTCTATGTGGGGGTTGTTCTTTTACAACCAATCCAAACCCAGTACAATGTCAAACTTTGAAAAGTCAATGACGGGTCCTTGGATGATGGAGTGTTGATTCTTGAGCATGACAGAGAAGGAAGCGGTTTCCCTTGTCACTGCAATGTGGTGTTTGTCAGCAAAGACCACGTTTTTAATCTACAAAGGATTAGTGGATAGCTTGAACTTGTCCACAAAGCTGCTGTTGACTAGGGTTTGATCCACGCCCAAGTCCAGGAGTGCCAAGCCTGTGTAACTGCAAAAACAGAAAGGATAGTACATCAGTTTATTGGGATGTCTGGCAATGGTGTACAGTACCAGGTTTTCCAAGGGTACTTGGATCATTAGGCATTGGTCCACGTCCTTGGGTCAGTACTCATCATTGGGCAAGTCAGGAGTTGTGAAGGGAGAGCTTGGCTTTCTTAATGCTCTCCCAAGGCTTTCCCCTTGTCCTGATTGCCTTGTGTGGCAGTGATACAGAAATGGGTACAATTTGACTGGCTGTTGTTCCCACTTTGATGTCCATTTGAAACTGTGGGTTTATTATTGGTGTTGTTCCTGTTGTTTCCAGGGAGTGGTCAAGTAAAGCGCCTGCCTGTGTGAGAGTCCTTGGGTCTCTCTTGTTTTCCAGTTTGTGCTTTATGAAGGGCGTTGGAGGTTTGTTCTGCTTTCTCTGCCTTGCAATGCAGGCTCTGTAGATTGGTCACCTGGTCCAGGTTCACGTGTCTCATTACATGCAATTTGAGAACATCATAGTACATGAGGTGTGTGGCTGGGGTGTCAAAGGCCATGTTGGATGGTGCACAAAGTCAGAGTTCCTCATAGGCGCGGATGAGTTCCTTCACGGTGCCTGTCTGTGTTAAGTTCTTTACTTGACATATGATCATGAGCGCAGTATCCTTAAGCACAAATCTTGCCAAGAAGTCTTGTTTGAAGGTATCCCAGTTCTTCTCAGTATGTTCTTTGTGCCACTTGCTGCACCAGGTGCCAGCATTGTGGGTAAGTTGGATGGAGATTTCTGCAATCCAAAATTGCTGCAGGCATTCCATCTGGGCCAGCTTGCTCTGAGCGGACTGAATCCATGCGGCAGCGTTGTTGTTGGCCCCGGCAAAAGGTTCCAAGGCAGCACTTTGGAGTCTTTGGGCTACATAGGCGGGCATAGTGTTTTTGTCAGTTGGTTGTGGGATGGTGGCAGCTGTCTAGAAGAACCCTTGTGCAGACATGGTGTTGAAGGCGGGTAGTGGGATCACCGTGTTCTGGTACAGGACAACACCATCAGGTATTTTGGTACCAGGGGTGTACAGAGTCCAGTCCAGCAGGAGGCCAGACATGATTCTGTCAAGGTTTTGTTGGCCGCGGGAGATACAGGCAAAAAGCAGAATTTTACAAGATGCAGTAGGATGGAGAATCTACTTGTGCTACCAATGTCATAACTGTGCTGTTTTAGCAGAGTTACAAGGGAAAAAAATATTTAGAAACTAGATAACATTCTTTATTGAGAGATAATGGTTATATAGTTGGTATGAATCATGGGTAACAGGAACATGATAACATTGATCACACAGTTGGATGGTGAAGGGGGTGGCTTGATCCTGGTAATGAGTCAAGCGCCAAAACAAGGTATCCACCGTAGGGGATCAGCATTTTTTCATGTTGTTGGATTTGGCAATTTGAGGTGACTTCTTAGTCTGGCTTTGAGTGGCCAGGTAATTGGATTGCGGGTCACAAACCCGCTTACTCAGAACCTTGCTGGCAGGTTGAGCCTGCTGTTTTGACAGTACCCTGTCCTGAGTCACCTAATGCCTCTACCTATTCCTGGTTTCCTTACAGGAAATATTGTTTACTGCACCTGGGAATTTTGCTCTTCAAAGCAAGTCCAGGTGCAGGTGAATCCCCACCACCTGCTCTCCCCTGCCTGATGGCTGAGAGTGGGTTTGAATCTTACTCAGGATTTTCTCTTGTTACTTCTGTTACACCAATGGGATAGCAGCAAGAATTCCCCATAAAATCTTGCCATTGAATCCACTCTCATCAGATGCTTGAAAATTTTGTCTGAGGACATCATGTTTATTGCACATTAAAAAAATTGTCCATTGCTTTTGACAATTTTGGGGAGCAAGGAAAAACCACTAAGACCAATGGAAGGAAGAAGGTCAATAAGAGACTTTTATTGGTACATTTCTGGCTGTTTTAGCCAAGAGTTCTATCTATTATTGGACAAACTCTGATTACACCAATGGCTATGAGTATAACCAGATCCTTGGTGGATTTCTGGAATCAAAGAAGAGCTCAAAGATATCATATTGGGGTTTCTTGAGCCACTAGATGGAGGGTAGCTGTGACAGTCTGCATGTTTGGTGTTTTGCAGGCAGGGCTAATGTTGGACAAGTAAAAGTTTGGTTGTTTGTTGAAGGTAGAGGTCTAGTAGGGAATGATGACTACTAGGGAAGTTAAAGCCTGGCTAGTAGGTGAAAAATTCTACTAGAGGTAAATGTTGTTCCCACCCAGAAGAAGATATTAGCTGCTGTGGGCTAGAGGTCCTCACCCAGCAGGGAACTTTAGCTGCTTGGGGTAGAGAGCAATTCAGCTTGATGGGTAGTGTGTGCTGCTCAGTCTGGAAGATGTTTAGACCCTGGCAGGTAATGCGGGCTGCCAGGGTAGGAAGTGGTATGCCAGCATGGTAGGGGACTTGCCTACCAGGGATGTGAGTTTTGGACCCCTGGAGGGTAACACAGGTTAACAGGGAGGGAAGAGCTCTGAGGGCTCTACATACCCTGATACACTTACAGGAGGTCTGTGAGCAAGCATCCTACCTAACAGACTGGTAGGGTGCCCTCTTTTATGTCCACATGGGAGCTTTGGGGAGAACCCAAAGTGAGAATTAGAGGGCATAGATTTGCTCAGAGGTGTCATCAAGGCGGCTTGCTTGGGGAAGCAAGCTGCAGAACTGTGACCAGGCCTCTGGGAAGTGAAGCTGATTACTTTGCAACTGAAAGCCTATATTTAATCACCTGGGTGAGTAAAAAAATGCATATACATTGATCTATGGTTGAATGGCCTAAGCGGATTGCCACTTGCAATGGCCCAGTCAAACACCAGTTCAATTAGACTCATGCCTGGGCCTACAGGTTCTGGTAATAGGGACTGAGATAAAAAACCAAGGTTGTTCACAGGATCAGCAGAGAAGACTAGTAAGAAGGACTGTTTGATAACTAGTGAAGACTAATTGAGGGACTGTTGGTTCATATTAAATTTTGGAACCAAAAGGGTTCTTTGTGCAGGTTGAACCAAGGTGGTTCCTAGTGAGGAGTAGCTGGAGGACTGATGATGGAAATAAGTGGTTTGAGGACTGAACAAAGCTGTTTGTAGACTAAGATAGACTGATTGCTGATTAAGCTGAAGAGCTGGAAGAGCTGGTTGAAGGACCAGAAGATGATGGTGAAAAAACTGGTGTCCTGGAGGGAAATGAGCTAAGTTTTTGCCAAATTGATTTGCCAAGGTGAGAAATGTGAATGTTTTTGCCTGGGATTAGTAGTAAACTCAAGAAGTAAGGGGATAGAAGTGTGGGTAAGAGATTTATTTATTAAGTTCCTAGGATAGATGAAGGTATGCTGTTATGAGAGCTGGATACAAAGTTGTTTTGGTGGGATGTTTTCCTTGGATTTTACAATATTTGTAAATATATGGAGAAAACATTGAAGAGATTTAAAAAACAATTTAAATAGAATTTTAATATTTAAATTGGTTTGGGTTGAATTCAGGGAAGACTGGTGTTGTAATAGTGACCAATTCACGCTTTGGTGCACAAAGAGTTGTCGCTTTGAGGAGTTTGAGTGGTGAAAATTGATTTCCTTAGTTGGATTGTGGCAGAAATTTGGAAATGGTCTGGATTTACTCTCTGCATTCATTGGTTGAGTTCTGGAAGGTTTCCTGATGAATGTGATTGGTTGAATCCAAAAGCTTAAAGTATATGCAAGGAAATAGTGAATTAATACTTTAAGCTTTTGAGAAAGTAAGTATATAGCTTATGTTGTTTATAGAAAAAGTGAGCAACAATGGTTTAAGCGTTTTAAGAAAGCCATTTTGAAGGCAGAACCATTGGGAAAAATACACTATATGAGGCTAGCTTGAAAGTTACAAGGTTTTTCCAGGTCTTTTGAGTTTCTGAAAAGGTTTTTGGAAGCCTTTTGATTACCAGCAGGAGCTTGGTTGGACTAGATCAAGTGGAATACCAAGACCACTACTGCTGTACAGAGGTTGGAGCCTAAGATGAAGAAGCAGAAGCAGAAGCTCAAGATTTAGGAGCTGGAGCTTGAAATAAGAGCTGGATCCTAAGTGCAGCACAGGGGTCTAATTATAAGGAACAGGAGTCCAAGTTTAAGGAGCAGAAGTCAAGACCAAGTATATGGAGTCTAATATATTGTTGGAGGACTCCAAGTATTGGCAAATCAATATTGTTTCTGACCCCCTGGGCCATATACCAGAAAGTTTCTAAGGGGGATCTTCCTTCTGAGGGTGAATAAAATCCCATTTCAACCCTTATACATATTTCTGAGATACATTTCCCCCAACTAGAGAATGACAACCCCTTCCAGCCAGTCCCTGAATATGACCCAGGAAACACTTTGGGGACTGGTGAAGGAACCACACAGTAGCTCTACCACCATCAAGACCATTCAAGGACAAGGAACCAGGCTTCAATATACCTGGCCGGCAACAGACATCCATCTGGCCAATGCTGTGTTATTAAATATTAGAGAACCATATGAGTGCCACCCATAATCAATTGAAAAACTTTATCTTAAGCGTCCCCTCAACCATGATTGTCAAGGACCCAGATGCCCTGGACAATCAACTAGCCTTCCTAGAGACAAAGCAACCCACAGCATGGGAAACCTTACCAACTGCCTTCCAGAGGAAAACCCCCCTTTGAATAACAATGGCCTGGGGTTTGAGGCTCACACAAGCCTCAAATGCCTGGAATCAAATATAATAACAAATGTAGGGCCATTTACTATCAGGAATGGTACATCAGGAGGGGGCAATTGTTTGATCATGCAGGTGGGCTCTCAATTTCTTGCAGGATCTATTAATAGCTGTGACACCTCAGTTTTCTGCAGCCCAAGCAAGGTTCCTGTTAATCCAGCCAAAGCCCATCCATCTCAGGCCCAAGTACGCAAATTTCTTTCAAAATTGTAAGTTTAACTGGAAATTGATGCCA